>APFE030517563.1:18107-48089 GCA_000404065.3 Pinus taeda | reverse complement strand
CAATAAGATCAAAGGGTCTATGCCTTCCTATTGGGATATCAAGACTTCTTCCACCATTCCTACTCTTAAGGAGTGTTGAACCACCCTTTGTGTATAAACAGGAAAGGCTCTCTATTAAAAGCAAGAAAAAAAGAAGGAAACAAAACAGGGTTTCTAAAAATTGTCAAATTGCAGGATAGGGAGTCTCATTACGAGCTGGCCAACCATGATCATCAGGATAGAAGCGAAGTGGCATTCCCACTGGGGCCACCACACCTGGGAAATGGTCCAAAGGGTATATCAAAATAAATAACCCTTGGAACAGGAGGTCTCACCACGAGCCAACCTGCCCATTATTCGCTCCTTCCTCGTGAATGGCATTATGACTAACTGGTTACCAAGCCTGCATAGTGGCCTACAGTTTGACATTATATAACACTTCCTGGCATACACAAAGGACTGTGGTTCCCCAGGTGAAATAAACAACTCTGCCAAGGTTATGGACACCTGTCGGCAGAAGAGCACTGTTAATGGTATTGAAGTCGTACTTTTACACCAATAGGTAAGGAGATTATATCCTCTTGTTTCTTATGATGTGATAATTAACTATATAATTACCCAACCATATAGCGCATGACTATCTATTATCGCCAATCATTACGGCGCTAGTGACAATGACCACGGGAGACTCGCTATTTATGGCAAATGTCTTATCCCTGAACTTCCATCAAATTACCATAGTTCCTTACGTATTAAAAGCGATCTAACTTTCTACCTCGATTTCAGTAATAGGCTGTTTTTGCAAACATGGCATATTTTCATAAGCTGTTCCATAAAGACCTCGCGGCAGAACAAACGCTGCTCCTTTATTTGATGGCTGGGACAGCCTATCACATTGCGGGGGGGGGGGGGGGGGGGGGGGAACCTCATCATTCCCCAGAGCACGTGTCAATCCGTATTCGAGAAAATTTTGTACTTGAGCACAACACGGTTCAACGGTATGATCATTTGCTATTTTTGTTTTCTTCTGCATGAGCTGCTGTTCGAAGCTATTGCATTTGAATTTGATCGAAGAATATGCCACCATCTTCTCTGCGTTTCAACAAACAGCTGTTGTTCCTTTGAGAACTTGCAGAGAAACTATGGGAGGAAGATCAGTCTGCCGAGAACCACAAACATTAACTGTTTCGGCTGCAGATAGAAGAATCCTGAAGAGAGCAGGATGGATGACCTATCTCAACCGCCTGAAGGAATCTAATGAAACAATAGCGAAAGAATTTTTGCAGAACTTACAGGAAGAATACTCCACAGTGAGAGGAAGGCAAATATCAGTCACTGAGAGTCATGGGACTACCGGCCACGGGACCAGTATGGATAATAAAGAAGGAAAGGCTGCAGAAGATTTTGGAAATCTTTCAGGACGAGGGCCAGAATTTGACAATTCGAGGAAAGGGGGTGCTACGAGCAACGCTAGGAGAGCCATGGGCGGAATTGGCGAAAATCATCTAGAGCTACATCACTTGTGAGGGCAAAAAAGACGTGGTAAGACCACGACATCTTAAACTCCTAGCTGTCTTAAAACAAAAATGTTCTGTGAATTTACCTGCATTGTTGAATTCACTATTGCATGATGTCGCACGAAGTATGAAAAAGGTACAGCACGTAGAATCGGTTGTTAGCCACCACGGATTAATTTGATTAATAGTGAATTATAGTCTCACCCAGTAGCAGAGTAGCTGGGAAGAACTAATTGCCATTATCAATAAAGGGACGACCACATCTGGACGCCCGAAAAAACGAAAACGAGTTGATAATGCACCCCAGCATTCAGAAAAATGAAAGCAGGACACTTGCATAGAAGTGCAATCTAAAAAACAACCTAAAAAATGACCCGAAAAGCAGAAACATGACGCTAGTACACCTGAACAACCAGAAAAACGTAGAAAGTCGGCAGGGCTCACAGGGTTACAAGCAGGGTTGGAGAAACCCTCGGAAGGCATGAGCCAAGCAATAGAAATCGAAGATGAGCAGTCTACAGAGATAGGAACAGAGGAAGAAAGCAATGAGGATGTAGAGCGAACTGCAGGGACAAAGACAGAGGAAGAAAACAACAAGGAAACAGAACAGTCTGCAGAAACAGAAACTGAAGAAGAAGATGTCGAAGGAGAAGAACGGTCTATAGAAACAGAAACGGAAGAAGAAGACGCAGAAACAGAAGAAGAAGAAGAGGAGGCAGAGCAATCTGCAGGGAGAGAAGAAGAACAGAATGAGCAGACTGAAGAAGAAGAAGACGAGAAGAAAGAAGTTGAGCATTCCGAGCAGGAGGAAGGAATGGGAAAGCAGGAAGAAAGCCCATTACAAGACCCGTTAGGGGAAGATGAATTGGCCAACATTTTGGCCAATATGGGCGAATATGGCTAACCCCTGAGTCCATCCAACTTCCATGCCGTAGAAGAAGCCCAGGATAAAGACGCAACCGAGGAATTGCATACATAAGAAGTAGAAGTAGAAAATTTGTACGCTCATAATGAAAAGATATTGGAAAATGCTGAGCAGGAACAACCCGTTCCTAGTCAGAAGGCACCAGAAGAAAACCCGGGGGAAATAAGGGTAGAAGAGGAATCAGCCCAACAAATAACAGAGCCAAGCAAGGCTCTCACCCTGGAACCGCCACCTCAGGAAGAAAATCAGGAAGCTATCCACAGTCCAACTCATAGCGAACAACCTGTTGTTCTTTTGAGGAGTTGATGGAAATAAGGGAATTACAAAGGGAAAAGCGGACATTGCTAAACATAATAGTCTGGCTTCACCAACAGATTAGGATTCTAAAAGCAAGGCAAAGGGTGAAAGGGACTTCAGGAAGAAAATGACTAACCACACCAATAAGATCCCTTAAGGGTAGGAGACGGAGGACCAGAAGTCGTCCCACTGCTCAAAACCCTGACAGAAGCCAACCTGCTGTTCCAATTGAAGCAGAAGAGTAGACTGCTGTTCCATTTGAAAAGGAATAGCAGTGGGCTGGAGTTCGTGTTAAAATTGAAAAAGATGATAAGATGATTCAGACGGAGGCACCACCTTCGGGAGTAATAAGGGTTATGAACTCAAAGCAACGCAATAAAAGAGTTCAAGTAAAACTCCCGGCCTCCACGGATGCATGGAAGAAGGACTCGAAAACAAGAACCCTTCACCAACATTTGAAGGAGGCCCAACAAGAAGCAAAAAAGCTTAGGGAGCAAACGGTCCCTCGAGAAAAATATGAAGAATTATAGCAACAGCTAAGGAACGTCAACCTATCTGAAAGCCAACTTTCGAAGGATAGCGAAAGGAACAAGAGAAAGTTGCCAAGGTAACCCGTAGATTAGCTGTAGTTATTAAATAGATGGATACCTTGTGTGCTCTATACAATGACGTCCTAGCATGTAGAGCCCCTGCCAAGAACTATGCCCTATTTCTAATGGAAAGGTACTTACAATTAAAAATAAAGGCTGTTAAGGCAGGTGCTCCCATAGAAATTAACACTATAAATGATTTTATAAACTGCTGTAAACATTATGGGGTAAAAGTGCAAAGGTTATTGTGTGAATTTTACTTAAATAACCTTGTACTAGAACAAGAGACCGAGCTGAACCCTGGCCCTTTTGTTGGGGATATTCAATTGCAAGCATTAATTTCATTTGTAGTCAATCAAATTAAAAGGCTTAAAGTCTACAATGCTTTTCAGAGACAAGAAAATGGATTAGATCTATGGGTAAGAGCTGAGCCTAGAGACCCAGAACAGTTATGGAGAATTCATAGGAATCTTATGAGGGCTCTAGGAGTGATTGAAGCATTAGGACCCATGCATGAAGCAATCATTCGGCAGGGGCTTGAATTCTTTTCCTCCATTAAAGACCCTGCCGTTGAAGCAGCTAAATTTCTATATTGGGTATCTAATCCGAACATTCAGCTCAGAGAGCCATTTAAGTATGAGATTTTTAAGCTTGCCGCTAACCGATTCCCCCTCTATGGCGAACTTGTTTTGAGGACAGGGCCATCCTGGTTAGGATATAGGTTCCGAAGTCCAATCATTTGGCATCCTGCACCCGGATACCAAGCCCTGTATGAGATGCTCGAGGGCCAGACAAGCCATTTCTTTGATCATCTAATTTCGCATCATGGATGTAGGCCCCCACATGAGGTTCCATCTCCAGCCTACTCCCTCACTGCTTTGCATGTCAACTACAATGTTTTCATGAGGCCATGAAAAAGGGTAAGCTGGGGGGTATGTGGAGTATCAAGGAAGGTATGTTCCGATGATTACTTTAGTATCTTTTCATTAGAACTTAAAATCCTTTTGCATTAGAAATTTAGATAATGATGAGGATTTATGACGAAACACAAGAGATTAATGAGAAACACTGATAATTGTCATTTCTATGTGCAGGAGGGAGGAAAAACGGAAGGTGGCCATTCCAAAGGTAAAGACAAGGATGAGCTAATTGCTGTCCCTTTGACGGGAGACCGCAAGCAAACTAGATCAAAATGGATCAACCCAGGAAAGGACGCGGAGATACCTGCACGGAGCAGAAAAGGAAAGAAGTGACACAGTATTAACGATTCTGCGAATCCCTCAGGATCTTAGATCCTGAGGGATCGCTATTTTATCTATTTTCTGTATCTAGATATCTCTGCCATCTTTCTTATATAAGGGATAGCACTGTTGACTAGAAGGACAATATTTTATGTAATTTCTTTTAAGGAAGATCAGAACTGTGATCTTTATGTTCCGTTGAAGACTTGAGTTCTTGTAATTTTATTTCATGCCTTAATACAGACTTGGTTACTCTTTTATCTTTGAGCCTAGATCAATCTTAAGCGGTTTACCCTTGTAGGCTAAGGGCCCGGCCTTGGAGGACACCTTCTCTTGTACCATTACGCGTGGTTTCTGTGTGGTTTGTTCATAGACGTAACCTAGTAATCTGCTGTGTTTTAAGAACATTATATTACATGCTCTGTTATGTTTAACTCGTTTCATGTTCCTGGAAACCAAAGCTTTATATTGACGCTATGTCATGTTACCAATCCTTTAAGTGTTGATTAATTTCTACAGGATACTGTCACTTTATTACAGAGTTCACTACGATTGTGTTTAGCATTATAACAATTATCTTGAAAGGTCTGATTTCATATGATCATTGAATGTTACTGTTTTCATCGTAAGATGCAATCGTACGCGTTTATTTAAATCAATAACAGAAGCAGATTAAGCACGGTGTGTTTCAAAGGTTGTAATTGGTAGTGTTGTTCCATAGCATGGGTACATCTTTTAAGACTGAAGGATTGATGTTTTGATTGGAGTGATTAAATAGAATTACAACTTGATGAACTTGGTTACTGCTTATTTCAACTGCTGTTCCATTTCTGAATCGCTGTTCCATTTCTAAATTGCTGTTCCATTTATTGCTGTTCCATTTCTGAATTGCTGTTCCATTTATTTGCTGTTCCATTCTAATTGTTGTTCCATTTCAATTGTTGTTCCATTTCCAGATTGTTAATTTTCTGTTTCTTAAGGACAGCCTCAGGCTGTAGTGAGCATCAACATCTGCTATTTAGCTCCCAGACCTTTGATCTGCTCCCATCAGTTATGAAAGGGATGAGTTATTACTACTGAACCCTTGACTGATGTGCTGTTCTATTTCATTGCTATTTCCTTTCCTCGCCGTTTCATTTATATTCATTAAGGACGATCTCAGGCTGTAGTGAGCCTCAACATCTGCTTCCTAGCTCCCAGACCTCAGATTTGTTCTCATCAGTTATGAAAAGGATGGATTATCGCTACCGAACCTTTGACTGATGCAATGCTTGGTGTGATTTATTCTTTTGAAGTAGTTAAGTTGTAGACTCGCATTAATTTACTTTTGTAGCTTTTAAACAACTGTACTACAAGCATTACTCTGACAAGTGCTAAGCCTCAGACTGAGACACTCTTTGAAATAACCAGACGTTCCCGGATTGACATATTAATGTGAGGTAACTAGAGGTGAAGATGACCCTTTTTATGGCTCTACAGACACTATACATCCTGTCTTTACCATTTCTGAATTCAGTGAAGATAGTCAAATTCTGAACACATTAGAAAATTTTGAGATATCATCAGAATATGACCCCACACAATTTCAGTTGGAATCTGGCATTGAATATTTATCATCAAGACAAATGTCTCTTTACTCTATGGAAGAGCTTGGTAGTTTTGCCATTGAGATTTTTCCAGGTAAAACATTAAATATCAACAAAAATTTGGAAAAGTCACAACAGGAAGAACTAACCAAAATCTTGCGAAAACATTCTACTGCATTTGCATGGGAGTATACTGATATGAAAGGTATTGATCCTAAGACTTGCATCCATCACATCTACATTGAGGAAAATAGTAGACCAATTAGACAACCTCAAAGAAGGATGAATTCAAATCTTAGGGAGATAGTGAAAGAAGAGCTCCAAAAACTACTCAATGTAAACTTCATTTATCCAATTTCAGATAGCCGATGGGTTTCTCCTTTGGTTATAGTACCTAAAAAGAATTGGTAAATGGAGGGTATGCATTGATTACAGGGAATTGAATAAAGCAACTTTGAAGGATCACTTTCCTTTGCCTTTTATCGATCAAGTATTAGATACATTAGCAAGCAAAAAGTACTTTTCATTTTTGGATGGTTTTAGTGGCTATAATCAGATTCAGGTAGCACCTGAAGATCAAGATAAGACCACATTTACCTGTCCATGGGGAGTGTTTGCCTATCAAGTGCTTCCTTTTGAGTTATGTAATGCACCCACAACATTCCAAAGAGCAGTACTAGGAATTTTTTCTGATCTAATCCATGATTATGTAGAGGTTTATATGGATGATTTTACAGTTTATGGTAATTCATTTGAGGAGGCATTAGAAAATTTGGAAAAAGTACTTGTAAGATGTAAAGAAACAAACCTTTCATTAAGCCATGAAAAATGCTTTATGATGTTTACTGAAGGTATTGTTTTGGGGCATCATATTTCAAGAGATGTGATTAAGGTTGATAGATCAAAAGTTGAAGTCATCTCCAAGTTGCCTATTCCAAGTTTTCAAAGAGATGTTAGAAGTTTTCTAGGATGTACTGGATACTATAGAAGATTTATAGAAAATTTCACTAAAATAGCATCTCCACTCTTCAAACTACTTACAAAAGTCTGTGAATTCAAATGGGATCTTGATTTTCAAACAACCTTTGAAACTTTGAAAACAAGAATATCTGAAGCACCTATCTTGAGAGGACCAAATTGGAAACTCCCTTTCCATATTTCTACAAATGCTTCAGATACAACTCTAGGAGCTGTGTTGGGTCAGAAGGATTTAGTTCCTTATGCCATTTACTATACCAGTAAAAATTTAACTCCCACTGAGTTGAATTATACGGTGACTGAAAAAGAGTTCTTAGCTGTTGTTCACGCAATCAATAAGTTTAGACATTATATAACAGGCTATGAAAATTTTATTCATACTGATCATTCTGCAATTAGATATTTAATGAACAAACCTGTTACTAATGGCAAACTGACAAGATGGCTCCTACTTTTGTAGGAATTCAATATTGTTGTGTTGGATAGACTAGGAAAACAAAATACAGTAGCTGATTTCTTGTCTAGAATTCAGAATACTAAAGAAGATTCTCTTGTAGAGGATAAGTTTCCTGATGAATATTTGTTTGCAGTAACTACTAAGACCCCTTAGTATGTAGATATTGCTAACTATTTGGTTACAGGGAAACTGCCTCCACATTTATTTCCAAGTGAAAGAAGAAAAATTATTCAGGAGAGTTCGAAATATTCATGGATTTCTAACGAATTGTTTAAAACAGGGCCAGATCTTGTGATCAGAAGATGTGTTAGGGAGGATGAAATGCCAGATATTCTTAAAGCATGTCATGATGAACCATGCGGCGGACACTTTGCTGACAAAAGGACAACCTATAAAATTCTCTCTTTGGGATATTTTTGGCCTTCCCTTTTTAAAGATGCAAAACTATATGTCAAAAGGTGTGACAGCTGCCAAAGGGTATGGAAACCTACCCTTTCAAATGAAATGCCATTGCAACCACAGGTACTCATCGAACCCTTTGAAAAATGGGCTTTATATTTCATTGGACCTATTAATCCACCATCTAAGCAAAAGAAGTATATATTGGTATGTACTGATTATGTCACCAAATGGGTAGAAGCCAAAGCGTTAGTTTCTGCTACTGAAAATTCAGTTGTTAATTTTCTTTATGAGGATATTTTTACTCACTTTGGTGTTCCAAGAGAAATTGTGACAGATCAGGGAAGCCAATTCACATCCAACCTAGTGGAGAAGCTGATGGAAGAATACAAAATCAAACACAGAAGATCTACTCCTTACCATCTGCAAGCAAATGGTCAAGTGGAGTCTACAAACAAAGTTCTTGAAAATAACATCACCAAAAATGTTCATCTACACAGAATAGATTGGGCGGAAAGGCTTCTTGAAGCCTTGTGGGCCTACAGAACTACATGGAGAAATACAACAAGACATTCTCCCTATGAACTTGTTTATGGGAAAGAAGTCCTGCTCCCCATCGAGTTCCAAGTCAAAACCTTCAAGATGGCAGTTCAATTGGGGATGAATCTATCAGAAGCCCAAAAGCATATAATGGAGCAGTTGAATGAGTTAGATGAGATCAGACAAGAAGCAATCCTAAGAACTGATCTAGTTCAATATCAAAGAGCCAAATGGCATGACAAATATATCAAAGGGAGAAAGTTTCAAGAAGGAGACTGGGCATTGCTATTTGATTCTAAGTTTAAAGACTTTAAAGGCAAATTTCAGACTCATTGGCTTGGGCCATATGAGATTGACAAAGTCTTTAGTAATGGAGCGGTAAGAATCAAGACCATTGATGAATCTCAAACTCCTCTTATTGTGAATGGCCACACATTAAAGATCTATCATAAGCCACTCTCAAAAGAAGAATTTGTGAAGATGTTTCAAGATAATTCTGCAATAAGGCTGGTGAAGAAGAATCCTTCTTCTCCACCAGCCTAGGCTTTGTTCTTTTCTTTTAAAAATAAAATAAAATGTATAAGCCTGAAAACCAATCATTGATTGGCAGTCTTATACAGAAAACACAAGGTGAAAATAAGGAACTCCTGACACCCTATGTCTTCCAAAAAAAATTCTCTTTCTTTCTTATTTTCTTATTCCATTCCATTCCATTTCCATTCCATTCCATCTCATTTCCATTCCACACCATTTCATTTCAACTCCATTTCATTCCATCAATAAAAGTTTTTATGACCATTTTCATCCATTCCGTTGTCGTTTATACATCTCATTCAGTTATAAGATTGTTGGATCAGTTTCCGCAGCTAGAGTCAGTTTCCGCAGCTGCTCATTGATTCTGTAGCCAGTTGTGTTTTTGCAGCCACCACTCTGTTTTTCAAAAATTTACAGTCATATGTTAGTTCAACAATCATGAAATCAAATGCATGTATGAAGACATATTATGAAGACATGAGGTATTCAAAAGTATCAAAGAGAAGCAACTAATTGAAGACTAATGCAAAATGGAAAACATTCCAAGGTATGAGCAAAAATTTATTTTAAATGGCGTTCAAGCACATTTTTGCATAGTTCTTAAACCATAGCTCCATAATATGCAATGATTGCGTTGATAGCTCATAACCGTTCCACGATCTCTATACGATTTCCCGCAATCCTTGCATTCATTTCTAAACAACCTCATAATCAAGCCTTCGGTCTTCACTCATGTTCGGCTATCTTTTTCTATTCCACCTGTACTTATGGAACATGGTTGATTTGATTGCGGTTTCTCTTAGCCGCACAAAATCTGCAGCCGTTT
Source organism: Pinus taeda (assembly GCA_000404065.3). NCBI lineage: Eukaryota > Viridiplantae > Streptophyta > Pinopsida > Pinales > Pinaceae > Pinus > Pinus taeda. Next base: position 38,220 of record APFE030517563.1, on the reverse strand, counting down.
CATAAACGTGCTTGCGTCTACTCTATAGCCACCCAATTTTAAATACTTTTGGATGCACATTACTTCCCCTACTGTTCTATTGACCTCACGGCTACATTTCCATGGTGCTTACATAAGACTTCACCCCATTTTGCTCTCTGTTCCGCTTCATTCCATGTACCTATTCTCTGATATCCGCTTACAGTCACTGGTCTCCTTCATAAACCCTACTCATTTTCGCTAATTCAACCATCTTACCTCTGCTAAACCCTCCTCACGAAGACGAGTTTTAAAGAACAGAAGAAAAGATGGGTCGGCTGTTGAGGGTAGAACCAGAGGGACCCAAATTTATGGAAGGATACCAGCAAGTGAAGGACATACTGAAAAAGGAAAAATGGCTTCGGTTTATTCAAAAGTTTAAAGGCTACCATAAGGAGGTTACAAAGGCTTTTGCAAATTCTTTTGATGGATTAGAGGTGGAAATTGTAGACCTAAAGTTCACAGTAACTGAAGCATCCATAGCAGCTCCCACGGAACTTCCCCAAGAAGGTGAACGTTGGTTTAAGAACAAAAGCATTGGCGATGAAGCTTGGAGAGTGATCCTACGTAACGCAGGTATGGATGTCACTATTTTCAAAAAGGGAATTCCTGTTCATGCTTTAAAAGAAGAGTGGGCTAGTTTACTGTTGGTTGTTCAAAAGTTTATCACCTGTGAGGGACGTTTTGGAGCAATGTACATGTACCATACACGACTGTTGATGAATTTACTAGACAACCAGACCCTCAATCTGCCATAATTTTTACTAAACAGTTTGAAAAAGATGTCTGTGACTGTCCAAAAGCATCTAGGGGACGTAGAACCACATTTGTATCACCATGGTCTCGTGAATATCTTGATAGAAAAACAATTGAAAGAGAAAAGGGACACCTGGGATCAATTTTTAATTAGAAATTTCTTTGAAGAACCCCAAGAAACCCCTGAAGGCAGTACATCAAAAAGAAGTAAAAGAAAGAGAACAAGTGATAAAACTCAAAGCACTCCTGCTAACACAGTTGAAAGAACTAGTAGAGAAGAAAGACTGTCTAGAAGGAGGAAGGGAAAGACCGAGGGTAAAAAGCCAACAAAATCAAAAGAGAAAAGAAGCATTGAGGTTGTGCATCAAACCCCTTCCTCAGAAGAAGACCATCAAATATTGTCTAAGAGACTAGTTCACCTGCAGGAACAGTCAGCTATGGCCAAAAAGAAAGGAAAGAAAAACAAAAGGAAGAAGACAATAGTCCACAATATGTAAGAAGAAGCAGCAGGCTTAAGGGAAAATGGAGAAAAGCACAAATGAAAGGACCCCATTTTGTTGATTTGGGAGGAGGAACACCTGAACAAACTCTAGTTGGTCGTAGTCCACCTCATTCTCAACCAAACATTGAAACTAGCCCTCAACATGTCGACATGAGTCCCTTTCGGCCAAATTTTGAAGTCAATTCTCCTCCACAACATTCTGGGGACAACCCAAAGAAAAAGACACCCGAAATAGATCCAAGGTAGCAAGAAGTGTATGAATACATAGAATCCTTAGAAAGGATAGCCACGGGTCCCAACACTTCATCCACTCAGCCTCACATAGCACATGAAGCTCTAGTCCAATCGTTGAAACAAGAAGTCTTCGAGTTGGAGGTTTTAAATAAACATATTAAAAATGAAAATGAAGCACTCAAAGAGCAGAGCGAACTGGACAAGATCATCCATGATAATACCATGCTACACCTCGGACTCTGGCAGAAAAAGAACAAGAAATTGAAGAAAAGGTGCAAAAAGATAAGTAGAGCACTGATGAGTCTTAAATTCAGATGCTTGATGAAGAAGCCCAGGATGTTAGCAGCACCAAGAAAGAAAGGAAGAGGGCTGGATGTACTGGTAGAAGCTTTAGAACATATGATTTGAAGGGAGGATAGTCAAAATTTTGGTTGCATGAGGACATGCAACACCTTCATAGTGGGGGTATGTTGAGTCCCAAACTTGCACCTTTCCTACACCTTTTTCTAGCTTCTTTCCATTCATCTGAACCTCCTAAGTCATTAATATCATTGCAAATTAGCTAAAAAAGAGCATTTAAAGTGGTTTCTTGAATATGTGTTTGTGTTGCTATTTGAACTATATTTTTGTTTATGAGTTGTAGAATCTTGTCACTTTCTACAGCCAGCCCAACTTTCCGCAGCTGTTTTGTCAAAGTCTATATTGCAGGTGTCTTCAGGAGTATCGAGCCACATGGGCAAGTTGAAAACAACGTGGACATGGACCGAGTCCTCTTGGCTCAGTCGAATTCATCAAAATAGGCCATAGTCAATGGGGGGCAAAGCGGTAGTCAACCTAAGAGTCCTACGGTGATAAAACTTTGTTTTTCACCACGTGAAGATTTGTGTGGCCGTTCCTCAATCTCAGGAGACATATCAACACCTATGGATTGCTCCATGAGCCGAATCCAACAACCACCCTCCAAAGATTTAATCTTCAAGGTAGCCATAATGCTAGATTCCTGGACGTGGTTGTTCACGTGTCTTTTATCAGTGCAGATTGTAGGAAATTAGTTATGACATCCTCTGGTATAAATAATGCATTCTCATACGCATATTAGCTAGTCCTTGTAATGTAATTTTTGACTGTTAACAAGCCCACTGTGTCGTGACTCTATTTCTGTGTTATGACTGCATTTTGAATACATGAGAAGACTCTGTTTATAAGCTCAATTCGTGGTTAATAGTTGTTGCCCGAGGACTATGCAAAGGGCCCCTGCACAAGCCGAGGTTTCGTTCATTGTTGTATAGTTTCATGCTTTATTGCCTTACGTTCCTTATGCCATAATCATTCATGTATATATATTGCATTGCTTATGGTCTTCACGTTTTACTTATGTCCATAAATTTTCATGCTTTATACTGCTGTTAACTGATCAATGTCTTTGTTCCATATTAGGCAGCTTGGGCATTTACACATAGCTTTCACAATAACTAATGACATGGAATTTTTCTTGTCCTTCTGCTAATTTATTTTCCTTAGTTTTCAATCCCAGCACTGTTTTATTTATTTTAGTTTTGTATATTTGCTTTATTAGTTAGATTAGATATTAAATTACTCATGTCATTATCAGTTACCTCTTGAGGGATTGAAGTATGAAATGTGTAGTTTGATATTAGTTTATTGTTCTGCAAGTTAGTTATTGAATTGCTCATGTCATTTTTAGTTACCTCCGAAAGCCATAGCAGGACTATTGGCGAGGGATTGAAGTATGAGTGTGTAATTTGATATTAGTTTATTTTCCTGCAAATTAGATATCAGATTTCTCAAGTTGTTTATGATTACCTTTGAAAGCCATAGTGAGACTAATGGCGAGGGGTCAAAGGATGAACTGATGTAATTTGATTCTAGCTTTACTTTGTTTGCAATTTTTGGATTTCTTTGAGTACAGTTTCTTTTGTATTTAGACAGCAGCAAGGATACTGGGTTTCATGATCAATAGCTCACTATTTGTTTGATTAGAATAGTGGTACATTTTCATTTTTTGTTAGGAGTTAATTTTGTCATTGCATATTTCTGCAGTTGGGGAAATCAATATAAAGGACATCATTGCCTTGAACATTTATATCCATACTCATCTTTTAGAATTTTCTTCACATCTTAGGAAACCAACCAAGATGAAAACCCCCATAACACATAAAAAAACCAAAAATGAAAAAACTTAAGAGATAGGTTATCTTGCACATATAGTGCGCCACACTTCGTCAGCTTACGAATCCCGGATTGACAATTAAATGCAACAATTTAGGACACACTGAATTGACCAAACAGGAGGATAGAGAAACTTGGCTTCACAGAGTCAATTTGCATTTGGAGAAGCTACTACAAAAGGCCAACAAGGACAATTGAATCATTAGGTATTTGGCTTGCCATTACAGGACTCAGAATAATTTTTGCAACATAAGGGTCAAGCAAATGAAAACAAGGCTAAAACAAGAACTTAAAGGAAAAAAGGAGGGTGATAGGCTTAGGTTTCTTGCTGAAGCTTCCTTGGCTAACCAAGACACTTGATGGTGTTGTTCTCCATAAATTTTGAGCAAGTTTTGAAGAATTTTTGGCTTTTGAAGAATTTGGCAATTTTTGACACAAAAATTTTGGCCCTATGCACAGCGCCACTGGCGCTACGCTTTTCCTAGGGGCACCTAATGAGGAAATGGTTAGCTTTTTTGGATTCAAAATTATAAGTACATGCACCTTGTGCATTTTCTAAGCTTTTAGAGTAGAAATTGTTAGCCAAAAGGTCAACAAACACCCAAAAAATGACCTTTCTACCCTCTTTTTGACACACAGAAGAAGTCCCGGGAGTATCCGTTTTTGAGGGGTAAAATGAACTTCAAATGAAAAAATTCAAGATGTTCTGGAAAGTAGGCTTGAATATCTTTCCAATGCGCTATCATGAGCTCACTTTGGAAGACCTCCAAAATGGTCCTACAAAAAGCATTGCGCATAGAGCTTAAGCACTGCGCATAGAGCTTAAGCACTGCGCATAGGACAAAAATTGTGTTGGGTTTCCACTTCATTGTGCCTTAACTATAATTTTGGGTGTCCTCTCATGGATGGTGTTTTAATGATGTAAATGGTGGCTAGGAATGTAAATAGGATGGATAATAAATACTAGAAGGTAGATTCATTAGATTAAAAGTTACCTTGAGGAGAAGTGAATCAGTTTCCTCACTTTTAGAGGCAAGTTGTTAGGTTGCCTAGATTCTAGTTTCTTGTTTAGTTTTTGATGGATTAGTTATTCATCCTTAGGAATTCGACCTCTGAGGATGGGAGGAGTTTGAATCAATGTCTATATCTTCTTCTTCTTTCTCATTGTAAAGAGTTGGACTCAGTTGGATGCTTGTGCTTTGAGTAGACATCATTTTGTATCAGTTTTTAGCAGGAGATTAATGAAAAGTTGTAGCTATTTCTTTGAGATCCAAGTGGTATGATGTTCAGTTCAATTTTCTCTATTATGATCATATGTTAAAAGAAAATTTGTAATTCATCAATCATTTAATTGCTTTTAAGTGAATGTTTTCAAGTTGATAGGCATAACCCATAATATTTATGCTCTATTTTGGGAGAATATTCACAGCCTATGTTTTCCTTAGTTTAGGAAGAACCCATGTTGCTTACATGCCCTTTCTAGCTCCTCATCGGTCTTGGATCACCTCACCCATCAAACCCTAGAGTGTTGAACCTTGTGCCTACCTTGCCCCATCGAACACCCTACAATTTTGACCTAATCTCTTTGCCCTAACTATTTGGCTCCTCCTAATCTAGCAAAACCCTTCAAAATCAAATCAAACCTTGTGCTATTATACCTAGCCTAATATCATTTTCTTTATATTTTCATCTTGGTTGAGATCCTTACAGAGAGAGCCCTCTCTTGGCCTAGTAGGGCTAGCTACTTGGCTAAGCGTGGTTTGTGGTTACCCTGGCATTGCCTTCCTTCAGCCTGAAGTTCAATCGAGGTGCTAACATAGTGGCGACCATACTAGGGAATCAAAAGATTAGAAGTTAAATCACCCCAGTAAGATGTTTCATTTGAATCCTTAAGCTTGTGGATGATGAGTTTTAGAATTTAATAAGCTGAATTGGAAAGTTGTAAAGCAATATATTAAATTTCAAAATTAGACATACTAGCTTCTCGAAGGTACACTAGATCCAATCCAAATCCAAATACTCCAACCATTGTCAGTGATCCTCATAAAATTGGGCAAAAATCTAAGAAAGCTACAAAGAAATCTAGTTTAGCTGGAGAACAATCAAGTGAGGATTTCATTCCTCGTGTTAATTCACTCCCGGGAAGGTTAGACACTTTGCAAGACATTGAGTTTGATATTAATTTTGAGTAGAGTTTATTTCATAGTAATTGATCACACAATTGTTGATTCCTCTATATCTCTTTACAACCTCATTAAAGACTTGTTTTCACACAATAAATTAGGGTCATAGCTTATTCATACTCTTGATCATTTACAGAACCTCTCTTCAAGCTTAAACACTTGGGTACAAAATAAGACTCATAGGCCATGTTTTGATTTTCAAAATATCTCCTTTGCATCTACTGCCACTCAAACTAGCTCTTACCCCCTGCCTTCTTCTTCAAAGATTGTTCACACCACTCAAGCTATCATTAATCCCCCTTTGAGTATACCAAATATCCCAATCCTTGTTTTAAATCCACCACCTCCCCACCTCCAGTTATGGCTGCGCGATATGCACCCTTTGTTTTTCCTCAAAACCCTAGTGGCATGTCCCCCGGTTATCAAACCAAAATACCTCTCTTTGACGGCACCCAAACCATCACATCTCAACAACACATATACAAGATGAATGATTTATTTGACCTCCATGAAGTTGAAATTGAAGATGTGATGATGAGGCTATTTGTACAAAGTTTTATAGGCGAAGTTCAGAAATGGTTCAGAGCCCTACCAATAGCTTTTATCATTACTCTACCCGTCTTCCAAAGGTAGTTCCTATATCAATGGGAAGTGAAGAAGAATCCCCTTCAAATTTTGTCCGAATATGAGAACATCAAAAGAAATGTTGGCGAGAGTGTGCAAGACTATTGTGTAAGATTTAATGCAGTGTACAATGCTATCCCTGCAAATGTCAAACCACCAGAGGGATTGGCTTTGCTTAAGTTTCTAGATGCATTTGATGTTGATATGGCATATCAGCTGCATGAACGTGATCCTAAAGCTCTAGAAGAAATGCAAAAGACTATTGTGAGCATAGAAATGAACTTACTGGCCAAAAGAGCAAGAATGAGATTAGAGAAAAGAGTGACCATGAAAGAAGAAACATCTACTTCGGATGTAAAAATGGATATGTTGATTCAAATAATGGAAAGGATGGTTGACCTATTGTCCATCACAGACAAACCTGAACCGCAGATCCGGAACCCAAAATTTAGAGGGCAATAGCAGCCCCAATTCTGAATCAAGCAAAGAGAGCAGAAAACACCGGAACAACCAGCGCAACAACAACAACAGATAAAAACTCCCTTACAACAGAATTATGTTCAAGGAGTGGAAGAAGAAGAGGAGGAAGATCCTATAATTGAAACAAATCACTTCTTCGTAGCCGATGGTATGCCTATATTTCTCACTAAAGATGAGGAGTATGAAGAAAGTTCTATATTCTAAGGGATGAGAACTACATCTTAGCAAGTGATGTTGTTTTCGAGGCCAAATTTGATGATTATTAGCGTGGCTACATGAATGCTTTGAGCACACAGCAAAGACAATATCCCTTGAGGAGCAGAGATGTACTGGTCAATCCTATTCAGAAGAGGAAGGATTTTCAGTCAAAGAATGATCCCTCAAACAATTAGAAAAATGGAAAGGAGCTTGTTGATCAGAATCCTAGCAAGGTAAATAAACCATCCACAAGTACAATTGCAAAAGAGAAAGACAATAAGAAAAAGGATAGTGCAACGAAGGAGAAAATAGAAAAAGTCTCATCTTTTAATTTAGAAAGTCAAATTTCTAAATTGAAAGTGTCCATTCCTTTGACTGAGCTTGTTAAGAATAGCCATTAAAAACACCATGTGTCTAGAATACTGCAAATTGATCCTTTGTCTGACATGGTGAATGTTGAGGATGATCATCTTGAACTTATTTTTGGTCCAGCTATAGAAGGTCAGCTAGAAGATAGCAAAGACCTACCCTTTTGTTTGAGTCTTAGACTGCATGAGTATATTCTTCATAATGCTATGCTTGATTCCAAATTTTCCCACAATTTAATGCCCAAGGCCATCATGGAAAAGCTGGGCCTCGATATCACCTGAAAATATCATGATTTGTATTCATTTGATTCTGGTAGAGTTCGCTGCATTGGTCTCATCAAAGATTTGGTGGTATCCTTAGATCAAATACCAGCCAAGAATGTCTTGATGGACGTGGTAGTAGCTGATATACCACCTCGATTTGGTATGTTGTTGTCTAGATCGTGGGGAGCCAAACTCAAAGGCACTTTACAACTTGACTTCTCTTATGCTACAATCCTTGTTTTTGGTCAATTGAGGAAGTTGTACTAAGAAAAGAAGATGAAGTATATGATCATTAATAAAGAGAAGCCCATAAATCATCCGATAAATGTTGTACATATAGATTTAAAGTCTTCTGTTTTGTACATTGATAGCGGAATGAATGATGTATATAATAAGCTTGTAGAATTAGATGATTTACCAGAATTTTCTGAGAGTTTGAGCAGTTCTTAATGAAGAAAAGGAAAAAATAGAAATTCCTTCTAAGTAGCCTCCACAGGAGAAAAAAGTCAGTGAAGAACAGAAAAATGAAGCAATCAGTAAAGGTAAGATCGAAACTAAAGCATAATTCCAACATCTGGAAGATGAAGACGACCTTTGGAGCATGGACTTTGATGGTGCTTTGGGTAAAGATGGTGCAGGTATTGGAATTTGGATTCGAAGTCCTATTTTTCAGCCAGACAAAGTCCCAAGTAATGTTAGAGTGTGTTCCTATAATTTAGCTTTCGATTGCTCTAATAATGAAGTAGAGTATGAAGCATTAATTATAGGTCTAAAGATTTTGAAGAAGCTGGGTGCGAAAAGGATTTCTATTTATGGTGACTCAGAGCTAGTGATTAAACAAGTCAAAGGAGAATATCAAGCGAAGCATCCACAGATGAGATCTTATAGGAACGTAGTCCTAGATATCTTGAAAGTGTTTCCAGAATACACATTGACAACAGTGCCGAGAAGTCAAAACATCATTGCTGATTCACTTGCTACAACAACGATCAATCTGAAAATTCCAATGAATTCTAGCAATAAATTTGAAATTCATGTCAAACATAGGCCTATTGTTCCTGATAATATAATATATTGGCAATTTCTCTGGGATGACAATGAAATTAATTCCTTTTTGCAAAATGAAGGGAAGTTTAAGAATGCTTTCATTGATGATGTGATTTTGATGAACAAGACATTGAGGTAAATTGGATGGATGTTTTACAGTTGAAGGGTAATGTTATTCCTAGAGATCTTATACCTTTAGAGGAGTTGTTTGACCAAGATGGTGTGGCGAGAAAACCAATCTTGGTTCCTACTGACAAAGGGGTTGAAGATGTAAACATTGGGACAACGGAGCAGCCCAAGCTTGTTAAGTTATCAAAAACATTATCTTTCGAATCAAAGGCTAAGTATGTTAAGTTGCTTTCTAAATTTTCTGATGTTTTTACATGGGATTACTCAGATTTGAAAGTATATGACAAGAACATCATTCAACATACCATTCCTATCAAGCCAGATCAAAAACCTTTTAGAAAAAAGTTGAGGAGGATCAACCCAAAGTTGCTGCCATCCATCGAGAAAGAGGTAAATAAATTGTTTAAAGCTGGTATCATTGTTCCAATTAGATTCTCTGATTGGGTTTCAAATTTGGTCCCAGTACGAAAAAAGATCGGAGAGATAAGGTTGTGCATTGATTTTTGGAACCTAAATAAAATATCCCTGAAAGATAATTATCCTCTTCCTAATATGGTCCATATTCTACAAAGAGTAGTTGGAGCATCACGGATGTCACTTCTATATGGCTACCCTGGTTACAATAAAATCTTGGTGCACGAAAAACACCAAGACAAAACTGCCTTCACAACCCCATGGGGAACTTTTCAGTATGCCAAGATGCTATTTGGGCTAAAGAATGTCGGGGCCACTTTTCAGTGGGCTATGGATATAGATTTCGCTAACGAGAAGGATGTTTTCTTGGTGGTTTATTTAGATGACTTGACAGTGTTTTTTGGTTCTGATGATGAGCATTTACACCACCTGAGGATTGTTTTTCAGAAATGCAGGGACTTCGGGATTTCTTTAAATCTAAAGAAGAGACTTTTTTCCATGGAGGAAGGTAAACTCCTCGGTCATATAATTTTTAAAGATGGTATTCACATTGATCCTTCTAGGGTGGAGGAAATCCAACAAATAGACTTTCCACACAATAAAAAGGAGATTCAAGATTTCAATGGTAAGATGAACTTCTTACGCAGATTTATACCAAATTTGGTTGATCATTTGTGTGAGTTAACTAATATGTTGAAGAAGGAAAACACTGCGAAATGGACCAAGGATGCCATGAAATCTTTCAACTTAGTAAAGCTTGCTTTGACCATAGCCCCAGTTTTGATCAGTCCCGATTATACTCATGATTTTATTATATTTGCATTTGCATCTTATGACACTTTGGCTGTGGTGTTAATGCAAAAGAAGGATCAGGTAGAACAATCCATTGAATTTTTAGTCGGACTATCAAAGATGCTACTTTGCACTATAATATCATTGAGAAACAAGCTGTGGCTCTTATAAAATCATTGGAGGATTTCTGAGTTTACATTTTGCATTCACATACCATAGCATATGTTCCTAACGTGGTTGTCAAAGATGTCCTCATGTAAACTGATCTGGAGGGAAGAAGAGGTAAGTGGATAGCAGCGATGTTAGAGTATGATCTTGAGATTAATCATACCAAGCTGATCAAAGGTCAAGGTTTGGAAAAACTCATGGTTGAGTCGAATCTTCATGCTCTAGACATAAATCTCATTGCAACAATGTTAGATGACGAAGATGGTGGCAACCTCATTCAGGTATCAGAGATGTTTCTCAACTCACCTTGGCATTCCGATATAATATATGTTCTTCAGCATATTTCTCCTCCTCATGGAATGTCAAGAAGTAAAGGTAGATAACTAAAACTAAAGTCTGCAAAATTCTGCATTTTAGATAGTGCTCTCTATTGGAAAGATTCAGGAGGAGCTCTGCTTAATTGTTTTGTTGAAAATGAAACTCAGCAGGTAATGAATGATTATAGAGGAGATTATGGGGGTCACTTGTTTTGGAAAACAACAACTAACAAAATCTTGAGAGCAGGGTATTATTAGCAATCTTTGTTTTCAGATTTGTGTAAGACAGTCATGAGCCGCCACGAATGTCAAGTTTTTTAGGGAAAAAGGAAGCTGCTTCCTCTTCCTTTGAAGTCAGTTGTAGTTAATGCACCTTTCCAGCAGTGGGGGCTTGATTTCATAGGAGAAATTCATCCTACATAATCAACACAACATAGATGGATTTTGACAGCTACTCATTACTTCACCAAATGGATTGAAGTCATTTCGACAAGGCAAGCTGTGGACACGGTAATTATTCAGTTTTTAGAGTCCAATATCTTGTCTCGTTTTGGTTTCCCTCACAAGATTATTATAGATTATGCAACAACATATAAGTCGAAGAGAATGGTTGAGTTTTGCAACAAATACAACATCACATTGGGTCATTCCATGGCATACTACCTGCAGGGCAATAGACTAGCTGAGTCTTCAAATAAACCCTTGGTAAACATTATTAAGAAGATGTTGGAGGCAAACAAAAAGAATTGGCATTGGAAGCTTGTCAATGCTTTGTGGGCCGATAGAGTGAGTAGTAAGAAATCAATAAGTATGTCACCTTTTGAATTGGTTTATGGTATTGATACAATGTTTCTCACATCCATTATAGTCCTGATCATGAGATTATTGCAAGAAGCTGGTAGTGAAGAAGATGATATTCAACATCGGATCAATCAAATGATTCACCTTCAACAAAAAAGGGAAGAATTTGTCAAAATACTTTCTCACTGCAAGAAAAGATAAAGAAAATTTATGACCGAAAAACCAAGGTAGAAAAGTTTCAGCTGGAAGATGTAGTGCTGCAATGGGATGCACAAAATGAAGAAAAAGGAAAGCATGGTAAGTTTGACAATATGTGGAAAGGACCTTATAAAATCTCAACCTATCGAGGACAGAATGCATTTTCATTAAAAGAAATGGATGGTCAAGAATGCTCAAGAGGACCAATGAATGGTAGGCTCCTAAAACACTACTATTTCTGATGCATCTTGTTGAAGTTGTTTCATTGTCATTGTATATACCAGATTGCTTTCCTTGCAAGTTTTGAAGTACAATTTCATTTGAGCTTGGGGCCTGAACTCAAGGCTATAAAGCTTAAATGCTTTGTGTTGAGTTTAGTTGGTTTTTGAGTCAGTTTAGAGTCGGTTGTGAGTCAGTCTTCAAATTGTATCGAGTCATTTTTCAAAAATTTCAAAAAAAAAGTTTTCAGTCTGACCGTATTGGCCCAATCATCCAGGCATTTGGTCTACAGTGTTCTTGATACCTATAAGGGGCTTCCATCCCCAATAAGGCCAATGTTAGTGTTAGTTTCTGCATACTTCCATCAGGGATCAAATCTGCTCTTTGCATTTTCATTTTAGGTGTCTCATATTGAATTTTTTGGATCATTCCACTAGGTCATGTCAAAATGGTCCACTAATGGTTGTCTTCTTCTCAGAAAAGCAAATCTGCCCTCATGAGGTACATTTGCTAACCCATCTCCTTGTTGTATTCAATTGTGGTTTCAAATATGTCATTTTTAGTGTCAAGGCAGTTGTCTTTCCATTAGGTCTTAGGGTTCATTTCCAAGGTCAAAAGCATCAAATAAAGGGAAGCAAAGGTATGAGGATGACCAATAAAAAAAGGGTGATTGCTAGTAAGTCATGGTGATTGTACAAAGATCTTATGTCACTAATGTAATTTTCATCTCAAAAACATTTTCTGAGATGAAAACAAAGTATTTTTAGTTGATTTATATTTTTTTGGATGTAATTCAATTCATTTCATGTAATAAGTGTTCCCAACTTCCCCAAGCATTTCTCCTTGCTGCAAGAAAATGAAACCATTGAAGAAATCAATTCTATCCAAGCATCATCCACTTGAAAAGAGACAAAGAGAGAAAAACATTAAACAAAGATTTGAAGACAAAGAAAAACTTCCAAAACGTCAGAAAGTGGGTTTTTCTAAAGAAAAATCAAAATCAAACTCTATATAAGATGTCAAATTCCTTTTCCAAATTCATCACTTTCATTTGACAAAGAGAAAGAAGAGAATTGAAGGAGAGAGGGGAAGTGATGTCAATTGGTGGCTAAGCAAAAAAGGAGGCACTGCGCACAGAGGACAAGGTGTTGTGCACAGAGGATGAAGCACTGCGCACAGAGGATGGAGCACTACGCATAGAAGACAGAGCACTGCGCATATGGATGGAGCACTGCGCATAGGGAAATCTTCCAGTGCTATTTTGCATGGCACTGCGCATAGAGCTGGGGCACTGCACATAGGACCAAGAAGCACCAAAAAACCCTATCAACCATCCAAAAAAAATGTAAACTTTGAAACGGGAACTATAAACTCAAAACGGGAACTGTGGCCAAAAAACGCCAAAAAAACATCAAAAACAGTGCTAAAAACAAAAAGTGTGTATACTGGAATGATGGGATTTTTTTTAGGGACAATTTTGAACATGTTTTAAAAATGGCAGTGAAAACAAAATTTTCGTGCAAAATACAACTTGAAAATGAAAAAGTGATGATACTGGAACGATGATCTTTTTTTAGGGTCAATCTTTAAAATTAAACAAAAAATGCTAGTAAAACCAAATTTTTAGTGTGGATAACAAAGTTGTTTATGAGGAAAAAAACACACTAATGTTTTTGGTAGAATAACATTTTTCTTTCCCAAGTATAAATTCAACATGTTCTCAACCATAACATGCTAGATACAAAAGAACTTCAAATTTTTTCAAAAAAAAAAAAAAAAAAAAAAAAAAAAAAAAAAAAAAAAAAAAAAAAAAAAAACCATGACATTATGAACAAATCACATCACTAAATGAATTCAAAAGTCATTATTTGTATACTGAATGAAACATACATTATATATCTAATTTCATGTTTCATTATAGATATTCTAAACAATAAAAATTATGATAATTAAGACATATAATCCAACAACATAAAAATGACTCATAACTTCTCATTTAACACCATATGGAAATCAAAAATTTTATTTCAAGATACGATGTATACATCAATTAGATAAATTGTCTTAAACAATTATTCAAAATCACTCATATTTTCTTGCACACCATCACAGTTCACATCTTCAGATGAGTGACTGGATGCTGATGAAGATGTTCCATATTCTTCTCTTTCATCAACTAGTGCCCCATCTAAGTCCGCATGCATGCCCATCATTTCAGGTTTCAAAATTCTTCTAGATCTACGACTAGTTTCAGCAGACTCCCATCTCAACACTGTTCCTTTTGGTAACAACTTTTTCATAATCTCTATCGTCTTGAAGTAAAGAGTTCCTCTCTTTGTTAAATTGAAGTCATAAATAAGTATGTCAACATCCTCCAATTTTAATATGTCTGTGTGGTGACAATTTATATTCGTACCCTTTATTTTTCTCTTTCCTCCCCATTTTTGTCAACTACCATCTTTGGCTTATACACACCATTGAATGGGTGTGTATTTGTGGCATACCAATGTACTTCAATGCTTGTAACATCTTCATTTTCTGTAAAGACCTTTATAACTTTAGCAACCCATAATGGATAGCCATTGGGATCTCCATCTACTAGCACTACAATCATGCAACCCTCCTTAATATCCTGTACTGAACCCTTGTAAAGGTCTTCCATGGCTTCATGTTGTGCACGAGATCTTCTAGAACCAATATACATCTCTCTTTCCTCTACCTGTGAAGAATTAATAATACCTTGAGATTGTTTTTGTTCAAAAATGTTTATTTCCTCATGTGCATTCGACACATTTTGTGGCCAAATAAATGGATTTTTCAAAGGTGTATCTTCACTTGTTGTTGTTGAAATGATGTCACTTTGATTATTGAAAAATGACTCCCACCAAACTAAATCAGCAATGTCAAAGTACTCATATGTATATCTAATACATTTTTTAATTTCTTCTAGGCAATCAGAATAATTTATATCTCTATTTTGTCTGCGTGGATTATGAACTTCACCAACTGATTGTAATAACAATATTTTTGATGCAAATATTGGATGATCTAGAATGAACTTCAAAAATTGAAAACCTAATTATGGTGCCCATTTTGCAGTAGTTGAATACTTCTTGCCCCATATTAGTGTTTTCCCATCAATTTTTTCGATACGAAATTGATGTTGAAAGCTAATGTCATTAAGTTGTCCAATGCATTTCCCCTCACCATATGATCCCATAATAAACCTTCGCATGTCAACAGTTTCTACCAACACATCAAAATTAGGCTCTGGCATGTATGATTTCTTAATACATTCAATTAGTGTTGGCAAGCTCCCAACTTCCTTCCTCCTCAATGTGACCGAAAAACAACTGAACATCTGATCAATATGGTCATGAGTGAGCCCAACAAGAAGGAAACAACCTTTACCTTCTAAAAAATTCTCAATTCAACAAGCATGTTTAGATATCCAAAAACAACCTAATTTTTGTTTTCACGGCAAGTGTTGTCCATTGTAGATACAAAACTTTAGGAAGATTACCAGACCAATGAGAAAGCACATCATGAATTATGGTTATGGTCAGATTTGCATCATTATGAATATTTGGAGCCGTGAAGTACACCCTTGGAAACATTTTCCCATTGAAGACCATACAACTGACCAAGTGATACTGAATAAAATCTTCCTCCTGTAAATTTTTGTGTGTGCAAAAAAAATGTGGTAAAAGTGTTTTCTTATGGTCCATACCATCAATTATCAAACCCAAATATTAATTCGGATTATCATAACACTTCTTTCGATGCTTGCACAACTTTTTCCTTTCATTTGTTTGTTGTTCGCGATGCTCCTGAAGTTATTTGACAATTGAATCTACACAACATAAAAGAAAGCCATTAAGAAATATGTTTTCACACTTGATGAATATACAATTTTAAAAGTTAAAGTTATGAATGCTTACCTCTTGTAGTGGCCAATCTAGGGTTCTAGATTAGGCTAGATTTATTATCAACTAGGGTAACTAAACTTCGAGGCGCGTAAGTTTATAGACATAAAGGATTCCTAACTAAGTGTTTATTGTGATAGGCTACAGTACTCCTTTACAGAAGGTTAAGATATGTTTCCTCTCACCTTAACACTCAGATCACCTAATTTATCTAACTGTCCTAAGGGTACAACGTATTGCTAGACTGAGATTTTAATCCTCTTACAAGGATGCTATGCACAAAAGCTCTGTCTAGTTAACACTTAAGCATTCATGAAAAATCAAAAGCACACTGAATTTTAAATGCATGAAAACAGAGTCTATGGAGATGCTTTAAAATATAATGTTGGATCAAATCTCTTACAAGATATGGTTCAATGATCTAACGATAAAATCTTCAAGCTATCACCATAAATACCATTTGTGAGAATTTCTAATCAAATTGACAAAATCATAACCGTGGAAATAACACTAAACACTATGCATTCTATTCAATTTCAAAAACACTATGTAAATGAAATTAACAGTATACCAATCCATGCAGGGCCCATCCATGCTTCAATAGAACACTAAAGTAAACTCAAGCAATGAGAGTATTAATGCATAAACGCTATTGGATTAACACGGTCACTGTAATTAAGTTCTGAAGGTTGCAATCACATACAAGAGTTCTGTTCTCAAACAATACACAGAGATAATAATTGTAACTGTTCTTGAAAACAAAAATAATACGCAGTCTTTATCTGCTTGTCCCTATCTGAATCGAATGTACATTCATTAAGCAGATGTTTCTTCTTTTACAATGGAGTGATTTTTGGTCATTTCTAATCTAAACCGATTTCCAAAAAAACAAAACGAAACCGGTTTTGGAAACAATGGCTTTTCACTGCCTTTGTAACCAAAAGGCTGGGGTTTGACCAGCGTTGATCGCATAACTAGGAGCTTTTGATATGTTGTAGAATCAATTTTTCACCATGCATGTACATTCTAGGTCTCGTTCCTATCCATTGCTTTGGCTTGCCTGTCATGCCACGTGTCAGATAATAAACCATTTACATGATGTTATGACTTCCTGTAATCTTTTTGTTGAAAATTCCTAATTTATAACTATAAAAATTCATAAATTAACTTTAATGTAAACTAACAACTATAATGTTATTAATTAATCAATTTCAATGGATATAAGGGGTCTATGGAGGAAAAAGTTAGAGAAATGATGGCGTTTCTAGAAAAAAAAGATGGTAATGGAATGGTACCAACATCTCCCCCAAGCTCAATGACTTAGCATGTCCTCATGCTAATCCTGATGTGCTGCCTCTATACTATGTTCTTGCCTATACCTCTGCTACTTTTAACAATGCATATATGTTCTTCTTAGCTTGGGCATCTTTTTGAATGTGGAGCTCATGCTTCAAATTCTTGTATTTCTCCTTGAGGTCTTTCTTTTGAGTATACCATTTGGTTGCCCACTTGCAAATGTCAGTTTGTTCAGCCTTGAGCTCTTTGATTTGCTCCTTAAGCTTCTCATTCTTCTGCTGGGTTTTCTTACTCTGAGTTTTCAACATCTCGTTCTCCCTCTTGATGACTTTCTCCAGCATGTTGGCCTCCATCAGTTCTTCTTTTAACTTTTCAATTTGTTTTTCCAATCTCCTTTGTTTCTTGATTGCAGGTGGTGACTCTTTTCCTTGCTTGTTGTTGCTCTAAACTTCCATTTCGGCTTCTGGTCCAGGTTGTGAGTGAGCACTGCTCTCGATGTCCATCGGTGCATGTGCATTTGATTCTGGTTGATCTTCTTGTGGCTGGGTCTTTTGTGCTCTCCTGGATCTTCTTGTATATGTAGTGATAATTTTATCTTGCTCCATTTTCTGGGCAGCCTCTTGCCTCATCTTTCTCGTCCTCACACTACTGCTAGGTGGAGGGACGTTGCTTGACTTGTGCACATGGATCTCTTCATCAATGTTAAGCATAAATCCTGAGTGCTCTTGCTGTTCTTGCTCATCCTCTCCATATTTGATTTGATTGGCAACCATAAATTCCTTCCACGTCTTTCCCTTTTTCTGCACTTCAAATTCAATGAGAATTTTAATTAACCCGAAATGGTACAAGATTTTGTCCTCATTACCCTTTTGCTTTTGGATAGTTTTTGACATCTTGGTCAAGCTTTGTAAGAGGAAATATGGTAAACTAATGGTGCACTTCCCTTTTAAATATAACAAGAGTTTGATGTGGTATAAATAGAATATGCTGTAATGACCCTCACACGTAACAAATTTTTGAATGATATACACCATTTCGTCCCATGGATGCATCAGCCAGCTCCTAGGGACAACCTTCTTCCAGTTAACAGATGAAACCCTCGACCTAGACATGAATTGGGTCCATGATTTTTCCTTGAATTGTTTTGTTTTGAAGTATTTTTATCCTTCTGGGCTGATCCCCAAGGATTGTGCTATGGTGTCTTCTGAGATCCTAAATGAGAAATTGCCTATCAATGCTTTCTCCCCATTAAATGTAAAGGCAAACTGTTTAGTTACTTCCTCATTGCTCCCATTAAACTTCTCCAAGAAGGGTAGCCATTGTTTTTCTCTTAAAATTGCAATACAGTCATCATGGTACTGAGAACTATCAAATGTGTTTGGCTCTACTCTATTAGTCATTTTGATAGAGAAACTCCTGCTCTAACCCTCTTCGTTTATGCTTAATAATTTAACAAGGGTCTTTTGGTTTGTTACCTTTGTTTTTCGCTCCACACAACTGACTTGGTAGCGCCCTCTATTCTTCGAGATCAACTCTTTCAATGGCTTTAAGCATTGACTGGATGAATGTCCTTGAATTATGGTGGAGGTGGAAACTCGTGAGCCCAATTACTATGCTCCTTTCGTAGCACTTGCTGTTCTCAGCCTTGTTTTGAAATCACAGCACTGGAATTGCTAGTATGGAACACCCTTTTTACAACTGAGAATGAAATGGAATTTTAACAACCAACTTGACCCAATTCACTTTAATAATAACAGAGCGTATTCATATTTCAATGACAGAGGAGCAGCTGTACTCGGTTGTATGAGTACCATCATGAGAATGCCGTAAGCATGTATGGAGTACTGGAGTATAATAACGGATAGTTGTTTGCATGAGTTGACTTGGTCAAACGATCATGTTATAACTTGGCCAATTCAAAAACAATGAACGAAGTCGTGTAACATTTTGCTTTCCAATAGTTCACCACCCGTCCCTTGCTCATTGGTACTTGGCCGAATAGGGAGATGTTGGACCGATAGTAAGGTTTGATGGTGAATGAGGAGTTAATAACAAGGCTGGGAGGGTGGTATAATAGAGGATTTAAAGATCGTAGGAGGAGTATGGGGATAGGCTAGAGTGTTGGGAAATGATAGGAATTAGGAATATGACAAGGGTGATGGATATATGGGTGTTTTTGAAATTGATTATAAGCAGTCATAGTCATCACATTTAACGCTAAAATAATCTAAGAATTTAAATGTTAAAAATAAAAATTGCAACAATACATTACACTTTTATTGGTTGATCAAGAGTTGAGTTGGCATGCATAGGTAGGACTGATCTTTCTTGTTCAGATATGACTAATCTTTACTGTCCATAACAGGTCCCTCTGAGATGAATTTGGATACAACAGGTCCCTCTGAGATCTGGAGAATGTTTGTGCAGCTCCTTTGAAATCTGGAAAAGAACTATATGTGTGCAGCTTCCTTGATCTTTGGTGTTGATGGAGCCTCGGTGACAAGCAACCTTTGAATCTCTGTTGAAACTTTGTTGAAGCTTTGCTGAAGTAGCTTGAGATAGCAGTCTCTAACAGGTCCCTTTGATGTTTGTTGAACAGGTCCCTTTAATGTTGGTGCTGGTAACATGGTCTTCTAAATAGGTCCCACTGCATTGTGCTTAAACAGGTCCCTTTGATTAGAACAAAGACAAAAACAACTTCTTTATTGAAATACTGAAGTGCTGAAACAAACACTTCGAGAATTTACAATGAGGAGATAAGATAAGAAAAACAAAAATGTTGATGCTTCTCCCCCACTAAAGCTTTGACTTGTCCTCAACTCATTATTGAATCGATGAATCAACAGGAAACAAAACGAACAAGGAATTCTTACCAGCGAAAGAATTGGTTTTCAAGTAAGAATTTTGGGTTAGAGTGTGCCAGAGTTTGGTTTTCACATCTAAACCATTATTATTATTATTATTATTATTATTTTTTTTAATTTTTTTA
>APFE030517543.1:63292-77712 GCA_000404065.3 Pinus taeda | reverse complement strand
TGTGGAGCCCAGTGCCACTGTTGCCACCGCTAATAGACTAAAGAATGAGCGTGATGATCTAGAGGAGGGGAAGCACCTTTTCCACTCACAAATGTGGGTGAAGGGTTCGTCGCTACAATTCATTGTCAACAATGGCAGCTAAAAGAACCTCATTTCAGCAAATTCCATGAAGTAGTTGGGCTTACTGACCATACCACACTCGCAGCCATACAACATCAAGTGGCTTCAACAAGGATGAGATCTCCGAGTTAGCCAACAATGTCGCCTTCCCTATAACATCAATCGCTTCACAAATGAGGTATTGTGTGATGTTTCTCATCTCGACGTTTGTGATGTATTATTAGGAAAACCATACTTATGTAAGAGACATTATGTATATGAGTCTAGACCTCGCTTTGTGATTATTTCTTTGGGTGATACCTGTGTTGTATCTCTGAGATGATAATGGTTAGCTATCATGCGAGGGCATCTAAGATACTTGTTTTGGGGTTTTGTTTTAATTTGGAGGACCAATGTAGGAGACAAATTTCAAATAGTGAGGCTTAGCCTTTTGAATAATATTAATATTGAAATAGAGGGTTGCTATTAAAATTCAAACAATGATTTTGGCTTGTAAGATGGTGGTGAGTAGAAAAAGAGAAATGATATGATTATCATAGTCTTCATCTTGAATATTAAATAATCATAAGTGTGAAAACCTTTAAACTATTTTTGGAAGGTTTAACAGAATATTCTTAAGCTTACAAAAGATGTTGATGATTTATTGGTTTAGAGGGAGTTAATTAAACAAACATTTCATTGATTCATTCTCTTTATAGATTATCACTTTAGAAGCTTATAGGAATAGATTGAAACCCAATTATTCCTACTTAGTTATCTCTATAAGACATAAGAATATGAAGAAAAACATAATAAATAATACTGGAAAAACTTACAAGAAACAAAAAACTTTGTAAATCAGAATTCAGAATCCTTTGCTTTTATATTAATGATCCAGAAAAGTCAAGTACATTTAAGGCCTCAAAATGCTTCTTCAAGGGCGCAACCCATGATAACTTGTGAAGAGAGTTATTTATACAACAGTGGAACTAAGAAAATATCCTAAACTATTTTTACAAAAATAGATTATTACAAAAGCAAAAATAAAAACTGCTAGTTGATTTGGCACTATTTTGGTGCTGAGGTGTTGATGTCTGTCACTGGAAAAAGTGAAAGTTGTCGAAGCTAGCTGACTATTCCTCCAAAAATTGAATGTTGTTAGATCACCCTTCAATCAAGTAAACATGTAAACTCTTCGCAGCGTTTCTTTTATGGGATAGATATCTTAATTACTCTTCTATAGATTTCATCCATCTCTGTATGTTTAGTAAAAGTGGGTTTTACTAAAAGTATGTGTCTAATCTCATTCAAAATAAAGAAGGTATCCCTGAGTGTATTTACTATAAGTGTTGGTGTTGTTGAACCTTTGATGTTTAAAACTAAAGCTGCATGTTTTCCCACCTCTGTCAGCTTCTTAACGTAATCCTCAATTGAAATCAATTTCTCATTAATCACTAGCATAGAGGGTAAACCCTTGCTGGTCAAGGGTTCTATCCTACTGAAACAACTCTGAACTATGGTATTGACATTTTTGCACTTTTATTGAAGTTGAAGGATGAGGTTTTTCTTGGTGATGATCTTCTTTACCTCCAATTAAGTTGTTGTTCTGTCACTTATTCCTAATTCCTTAAGCTCATAGCTATCTTTGGAATTTAGGAACTTGATTACATCAGAGCAATTTCTGGCATATATTCAAGCTGTTTGGTAATGGTTTCAACTACTTCTTGGGCTTTCTCTAAGAGATATTTATGATCAAACACTATCTTGATATAGGGCCAAATATCCTTGATTGATTCTATAATTTCTTCCCATAGAATTTCCTTTGCTAAACCCAATTTGTTTCCAATGAAGGATTCCTTGAGTTCCCTTTGTAGTAACTCAATCTAACCTTTGACTCTATTCAACTCGGGTGCATGTGAACTGTCTGCTACTGACTTCAGAAATCGTAACTCCTCGAGTTCATCCTTCATTTATTAATTTCTCTTGTCTAGATAGATAGGTTCTGAACAGCTTTAGCAAGTTGTTCAACTCCTTCTGTTGCACTTGTAGTCAATGTTTTAGCTAAAGTGGAAACTTTGGTGGTGGGAATTGCTGTAAGGGGGACTATATTCATTAGAGTTTGAGCCTTGTTAACAACTTCCTCTTTCGCCTTGACCAGTTTCTCCATCTTCTCCTCCATTTGTTTGATCTACATAGTTTGTTCTATGATGAGCTTCATCATATCAGACTTCTGATTTTGTATCTCCTCAATTTCTTTGGTCATTGGGTCCTTAGAAGCTGGTAATTTCAGTTGCTTATTTAATGCTACAACTTCAGCATTCTTTTTCTTAATAAGCTCTTTTGCGGCGTTTATGTTTGAGGGCTCATATCCCATCTTCAACACTATATTCTCTAAGAATTGAATCTTGGTATCCTTTTCTAATGAAGAGAATTTCTCCAACTTAATTTGTGACTGAGTGTTGGCCAAGGTAACCTGCGTTTTTGACAAACTCATGGTAGTGTTTGTCAAGGTTGAAGCAATCATCTTCCTAGTTTGTTTGTGCATCTCAATTTGGTTAATTGGATGCACATCCTTCACATTGAACTCAAAAGAGGTCTGCTTTTGATATTGAGCAGTAGTCCTAGGTTGTGGAACCTAAGCCTGCAGATAAGCCAACTACATTTTACCCTTCTCAGAGTCAAAGACTAAAAGAATTTTGGCTTGAGAATTGGAGGAATGTTTCTAGAACTGTGTGTAGGTTTTCAACTTCAACTCTTCATTCATATTTTTGATCTCACTGAAAACATGAAATATGTCTTCCTCCTTGTCCTTCTGTGTGCTTCCACAGGTCTAGGTTATCTGTTGTTCCTGAGAAGTAGTGGAATGATTTGGGGATTGTGTAGACTGTGCACCCGACTGTGTATGGAGCATAGTCTCTCCAAGTCCATCAAATGTGGTTTTCATAGACTCATGTGTTGCACCTACAATCACAGATATTCGGGGTCTTTTCTTTCTGTGCACAATCCTAAAACCCTGGCTTGATGCTTTAGTTGTAGGTGATGATTGTTCTTCCCTCACCCTCTTCGCTGTCTTTTCTTGTGCAAGTGGAGTTTGCACATTTGATGTATAAATTGTCTGCTCTTCAGCCTCTTGGAGGGTGTTCTCTACCCATTCCAATTGATTTTTTTATTGTTCTATCTCAAGCTTGGCTGTGTGATGACATGTTGTAAATTTATTCTCCATCTTGAGCTTGGAAACTATTCACATTGGGTCATAAGACCAAGTGAAGCTCAAACCAAACTTCATCTCTTTTAGTAATTTGTCTACCTCCTCTCCT
Source organism: Pinus taeda (assembly GCA_000404065.3). Lineage (NCBI taxonomy): Eukaryota > Viridiplantae > Streptophyta > Pinopsida > Pinales > Pinaceae > Pinus > Pinus taeda. The sequence goes on along the minus strand of APFE030517543.1, from coordinate 74,296 downwards.
GATGTCATGGTGTTACAGATGAATGGACCAACTTGGGCTTTCATCTTGAATTGTGATTTCTTCTATGCAGCTCCAAAGTGCACTTCATCTACATTTAACCTCTGCCTTATATATTCTAGTGCAAAGATTCTGATAGGCAGGTACTTGGGCAATTTGTAGGGTGGAAGCTCACAACCATAAACCCTGATCTCTGTATAGTTTTGGGAGCAATACCAATCCCCTGTTGCATCTTGATCAACCAACTCTAATATTTTGACAATCTCCTCACTGATCCTTGGTACTAGAGTGTTGCTCATAAGACTGATAGTTGGATGAATAAACAGTTCTATGAACTGTTTATATGTAAATTCTTATTTCTCCTTCATCCCCATTAAAGTCCAGATTATCACCGATTGTTGATTTCCTTCCTTTTCTAGCTTCTGTAAAGAAAATGGGAATTTGTCTCCTTGAAAATATATAAAAAGGTAAACAAGTACTGAAGCATACTTGAATACTTCTTCAGTGTTAAACTTGACAAATTGCTCATGTATTGCTTCATCTTGGAATTGACTGAAATCATAAACGGCAGTGGGTTTAGACTCAGCAGAAAAGATACACAAGAAACCAAGGATGGCTTCATTAACATTTTGATCAGAGTTGTAACCAAGCAAATAGGACAAAATGGAGGTGATTTTCTTGGTTTTACCAGGGAAAACGGAGGAATCATAAAGAGGATTTCTTTTAGGCAGAGGACTATCAATAGCTAGAAAGAGTGCAAGGGTCTGGGATCTTTTAGTAAAGTCTAGTTTTTAATAGGCTTCTATCAGGTTTTCATGGGAAAAAGGATGGGTTGGTGTAGTAGTAGGGGCCTGCAACATTTTTTCAATGGAATCAAAATTGATTAAGGAAAGGAATTCTCCCGTGGGTGAAATAATTGCTCTCTAACTGGGATCATAAAATTCATGGCCTTTCCTCACAAATTCAGGAGCTTTGTGAATTTGAGGAAAAATTTAATGAGGGAGTTGGGAGCCTAGAGCCCTATCTCGTTTGTCTATTCAATTAGTTGATCTTCCATCTAGTAATAGATTTCATATAAATCAAATTGAGAAGAAGTCTCAATGATTTTACAAATATCTGTCGACTAATGGGGTATGATGGAAGTTGACCCTGTGGATGAATTAGAGGATTTGGGACTTCTATAAGTTATTTTCCCTTGGGAGACATTTTGTCAAACAAATTGCAGACTGAAGATGACAGAAATAGGCTTGAAACAGAGTGATTACAGTCAAAATAGTATAATGTAAAATGAGCAAGTGGACCTGAATGTCACTTTCCTGAACAGGGAAAACAATTGCTTAATGTCAGACAGTGGTCGAGCTGTGGTGAAGCAACCTCCAATGATCAGCTTTGTTTACAAAAATGGATTGTGTAACCGTTTTCATGAATTAATAGGGTTTATAATGGAAAAATTGGAGCGAGGGTGGCAATTAGTGTTTAAATTTTGCATTAATAACCCAACAGGATTAATTAACGAATATTTAAATCATAAATTCGCTGGAGCATCATTGAATGGATAACATATAGGTAGCAGTTGATTGGATGGTAGGCATGAGGTGGAGCAATGGTAAACGGTCACCTGATATACCACGTTCGGGGGTAAGGTGAGGCAGTAAGTAGTTTCAAGATTTAAAGTGCCGAAACACTAAAAAGTGGAAAAGGCTATTTAGGTCGGTGGTATTGACAATTGCCCATTTCGGAGCCCCCCATACCGCCGATAAAGTTCGGACGGTGAATGAGGGCTGAGGAAGGATGTGGGCCATCAAATCTTGGGTGTGCTTGTGGGATGAAATGTGTGGTGAGGGGCATTTAACACATAAGCAAAAGTGATGGTGGGGTCGTGCCTTTGAGGGCGGATGTGACAACTGTGGGTTTTGGCGACAAATGGATGAGTGGAAATATTTATGAAATAACATTGCAACTTTCAAACTTTAGGTTAATTAAGACCCATCATCGAATGTATGCTTTTCCAATGTTATAGCTTAGGATAAAACATTTGATGCTCAAATTACATTTCACATGTCTACCTACCCTTTTACTCCTAACACTTTTCATTTATCTATCTGAGTGCATTTAAGCTAGCAACTCAGTATTTCCTTTTATGATTAATCTACCTCTATCCCTTATTTCCTCCATTGGCTCAGTTTAAACTATTGGGCCAATTTTATTTTCCACCTATTGCTACCTATTAACAAAAATTTAATACAAACCCAATCATGATTAAACTATATAACTGGATTGTATAAACAGGTGTGGCATTTTAAACAAACTGCACACAACTTTTATATGTAGAAGTAAACTAGACTAAAGTAGTGCCATTTAGACTTGCAACCAGACCAGTAAATTTATTTTCTTTGTAGTTCGCTCTCAAAGTAAGGGGAAGATCGTAGCCACATCCATGGCCCCCAGGAAGGGTTCTTCCATGCAACAAAAGTTGGTGGATATTGTCATGAAAGAATACAGGGACATATTCTTGTCACCCACAGGGGTACTGTTGCATTGTCAGGTCAAGCATTCATTCGATCTAACTCTAGGAGCACCTCTACCCAACGGGCCGATATATCACTACTCCAATGTGGACAATTCTAAGTACAAGAAGTGACATGATCAACATCGGGTGCCACACAAGTTTCAGGTGGGTGACAAAGTCTTGTTGCATTTGTAGAAAGAACGCCTTACAAAAGCCCATCGGAAACTCAAACCACACTGATATGGTCCTTAAACCATTACCGAGGCTGTGGGAAAAAATGCTTTGGAGCACAAAATTCCTCCATTCCTTGGCCTGCACTACCCTCAACCATGCTTCCCACCATTACTAGACACATCAGAGATTGCAGGACATCTCACCAGGGAGCAGGTTCAATAGAAATTTCCTCACCTTAGGGAGGCACTCAATGCAATGGGGACCATTGCTTCCTAAGTTGGGAGGAATAATCCAGGTGGCTATTGGTGGTCACCCACCTATTCCACTTGGACACCTAACACCGTCTCTTTTGGTTTTTCGATTTCCTTAACTATAAGAAAGTTTACTATTTTTGGCAGCTTTCAGGTCCTAAACTTCTGCAGCCATTTTGAGGCCTGTTGGACCCACTTTTTGTCTCTATATTTCACCGCCTTTACTATCTTTTTCCACATTTTCATCCCTATTTAAGACTCTTATGTACCCTTTCATCCTCATTATTCTATGGATAGTGACAGATCCAATCCCACAGTAAAAGCATTATAATGGTGTTATTTAACTATTTTATAACTCAAAGATCAGATGTTTCATGTTTAGATCCTTGAAGTTAGCTAATCATTTCAGGTTTAGTGTTGTGATGTATTGCTACAGGTTGCTAGAAGTCTCCACAAGTCAAATTTAACTAGTTGTCGGGTAGTTGAGTATGAAATTGTTGTAGGTGAAAAAATGGATTTTCTGATCAAATGGGACAGTATCTGGAAATTCTGAGACACATGTTTTGTTTAGAGCACCATGTTTCATATAACCCAAAAACTGTTTGCCAAAATTCGTCTTTTTGAAGGAGTTATCGACAGGGGAATATTCCAATGAAAACTGTTTCTGAACATGAACGTAGTGGATTAGTTCGGGTCCGGATTTTGCTAAATGGTTTTGGTTGAAAACTTCTATATCATAATATGTTTTTGATAGGAAGTGGATAGTTAATAATTAGAGGAATTTTAGAGCTAAATAAGAGTAATTCACAGATCTCCATATCGTTGGTTTTCCCACGCCTTTCCCTGTAACAAATTTGATGCTTGCCAATTATGTATTAGGCTCTATTATAAAGCCTGCTTTTGATTCTAATAGAGAGGACGCTGAACCTTTGAAGTATTTACTGTATAATTGTTGACTTAGTTTCAATATAAGATCGTTACGATGCTCTTGCTCTGAATTCTAGTTGAATGCACTGATGGGATGTTGATGCTCATGTTTTAATTGTGATCGAAATCATTTCATTACTGTAAGTTTATTAGCCCCAAGGTGTGGCCGTGCCCACCCATCTAGGTTTTCTCTGTATTTTCATCAACAGTGTCACTGTGAAACTAGTTACAGTTAATTTCCTCTTCTATTACAAGTCAGTTCAATTGAGTTGTTCGTTTAATTGATTAGTACACATAGGTGCATTGAATGATTGTGAAATTCTTGTTATTTTCATAGTTGCAATTAGATTCAGGTGTGAAAGTTGTGTGCTTTCCAAACTAGAGTTATGCCATTACCCTAATTTACCATCATCTTAAATGCATCGTATGGTTGTTTGACAAGCTGATTGAAATCGTTACCTATGGTCAATGCCAGAATAGTCCTCAAACTCTTCAAAAATCATGTATGAATAAGACCTTAATTGATTAGAACAGGCTTGGTCTATTCGCCAAATTGACCTTTGTTTCTTTGAGAGAATTGACTCAAACCGATCCCTTGATTAAATTGTTAGCATTGTATAGGCAACATGAATATAGGAAAGCATTGCATCGACTGTTCAAATACTGTAACGAATTTTGTTGAAGCAAATTAGATTGGTGACCAAAGCGTGAAGATGTATTACTTGCACAGATGGTTGATTGATTTTTTGTTTCGTTTCATTTCATTTCACAGACTATGGGATTAATGCGTTGTGGATTGATAAAAAAACACTGCAGGAACATTTGTGTGTAATTCTTTAGCTCATACTTGCCTCCCCTATTCGTACAATTACCAATTTCATTAGTTGACTGAAACAATTACTCTTCCCTATTTTTGTGCAATTATTAGTCCCATTTAAATGATTGATCTCTCTCTTAGGTCATTGGTTTCGATTATCCACTTCGTAGTTAAATCATTGATAGGATTTACAACAGCACATTGGTTTTGAGTAAGAATATTCACAAGTAGGGGTTGGCATGATTCCAGGAAAGATTTAAATGCAGTTCCTTAGAATTTCTGTGATTACATAGATGGGTGTTAAATAGGTTGAGCGTTATGGTTTCTTTCATTAATCAAATCCTGTAAGTGGTTTATTTGAAGATACAACAAAAAGTGAGTGAGTGATAGACTAAAACCAAGTAATTTCTCCAAATCAATACTTAACTCTTGAGTCTTGATAGGGTAATAAACCATTAGGTACAAAACGATTATTTTATTGAGTTGCTATTAGGATAGATTACTCATTTTATTAGAGTTGGATTGTTATAGATTGCTTGAGGATTGAGTTATCATTGATACAAATTGCTTATTTGCTTCAGGAATGAATTGTTATTTATATCAATAGTTTAATGGTCGAATGGTTATTAGTACAGGTTGTTTGATTGCTTCAAGTAAGAAATGCCATCATCATAGGATTCTTGTTGAGTAATGATTAAATGGTTTTTGCAAATAGAAGGTCTGGTACTAGCATTTGAAGATTTGATTGAGTAAAGTTTTTTGTGAATAGAAGTTTTTTTTAATCACTAGAGATATGTAGTTCAGTAAATGTTGAGTATAGATTTGAATGCTAGAATTTGTGAAGGTTTTGAATCTCTAGATTAAATTTGATTGTTGGGTTTGCTCATGACAGTTAGATGTTTGATTTCTTTTAAGTTTGAAATCATTTGTTTGTTTTATTCCTTAGCCGATCATTATAAAGGAAACCTTAAAGCTCTAGCCTATAAACTGAATCAAGAAGTGCAGTGCAACTCATGTTTATGAGCCTGGATTTACAATTAAATATTAAGAGGTTTAATTCACCAATTTAATCTCTCAACTTTTTGGCAGCATTGCCGAGGAGTTGTAATTTTTTATTCAGGAAACCATTATAAGAGTTTCAGGATCTTGCAGGGTTGTCAGAGGGTGGAGAGTGTATAGTAAGATGTGAGTGAAGAGCCACACATTCACTTTTGTGGGGTTGCTCCAAAGTCTGACTAATTATTGCTTGTTCTTGAGTTTCTATTTCCTTTTATTTTATGCATTGAAGTAAAGGTATACCTAGGGATAGTAAAGTTAGATTCATTTCAAGTGTTAGTTTTCTTGCAATTAGCAATTTTTAATTCAAGCTTTGAATGAAAAAACATTTTTGGGGTGTTGTAAGAACCCCTTTATTTTTCACTAATCCATGTTGTGATATAGGGATCATCAAGCAACAAGAGAAATTCAAGAATGACTGAGATCTTTAAGAATGTCCCTCGAAGCACTTTCTCAAATACTAGCAGTAGTTGGGGTATCTTCTTCTCAGGAAGAGTTTATCCTGACTGCATTCAAGAAATTATCTACCTCTCCACACCCAGAAGAAGATTTTGAAATCTCCCTTGAGTCCTCTTGCCTATTCACCAAGGAGATTGATGATCCATGCACCAAATCTGATTGGGAACATTCAGCTGAACCTGAGATCAAAGAGATTTCACCATGCCTAGCGAGAAGCTTTGTGTGCATTCCAGAGACCAATTATCCAAGCTCTTCTGGCATGACCGAGGAAGACATTAAGAGTAGTAGAAATGAAGAAACGAGCCAATACCACCATGATTACATCGAGCATTGGTTCGAGGTTACAATTAAGTCAAAGTATCACTCTCATCTTCAAATACTCTTCACATCATCTCTTTCAAAGCTGTTGATTGTTCATGTTCATGTACCATCTAAATTTTATATGTTAAATCTGGGCATGATCATATCTTTATACCTGATCCGCACATGGCTTCATTGGAAGTTATCCTTCACTTGAAGGAGGATGTCTTCTCTTCAGTATAGTAGGAAATTTAGTATTGTAATAAATAAATGAAATGGTAAAGAGAGAAATAAGTCCTTTTGTGAAAACCAGCATGTCTGGCGCAATTGGACAGGGACATTGCTTGAAAACCGGGTAACTAGTGGGCAAGGATCCCAATAAAGTTTGTAAATTTGTATGAGTTCTTCAAATCATGTAATTTTCATGTCATTATGTTTTTGCTCGAGTTGGTTGATGTGGGATTCCTTAAGGCCCACCTGCCAACAAGCCTTGTCCCATCGACATTAGCACATAATATAGGACCAACGTTAGGGTTAGATAAGGTACATAGGAGCCTGCATGCCTTCATGGTAGGTATCTGTGTCATCTACCAAGGAAATACATCAATGTTTCTTGGTGGATGAATTATGCAGTACATTCGACTTCGACAAATCCATTCATGGCTAGTAGAATGTACCTAGTGCCTTGATTCCCATTGACATAAAAAGTGGGATATCTCGCATTAGCTAACGATCTCCTCAATGTTTATTAATCCAATCATTCTTGCTTATGTTTGACATTGACACCATTTATTCACATATGCAGGATTGCACATGGATGTGTAGCGATTGAGGACTATATGGTTTTGTGATCTCAACACAGATTTGCAGCAGTCAGGACATTTGTAGCAACATTTCCTTTTCTTTTAGCAGTCATCTTGTTCCAATAAAGGTTTCCATGTAGTAGCTTGATCATGATTTGCAGTAGTCATCTTCCTTATTTGCTTGGGGACATACAACTCCTCAAGTATGGGGGAGAAGGGGACTTTCATTTTCTAGTCTCCTTTACTATCTCCAGTTCAGCCTTCTTCAACAGATCCAGCACCATCTTCAGTTCATCTTTCAAGAAAGATTTTCTCCTTTTTACAGCATGAGAACAGTGCCATCATCCAGGTGCATTTCAAATCTGCTACAAACTCATCCTTCTTCTATGGAGATCATGCTCGAACAATGGACCTAAATTCTATGCATTCACATTATCTTTGATTAAAATATTTTAAGTGACCCAAGTATCATCCTTACTCATTTGGCTTGATTATATATAGTTGATAATTACTAATTATAATTGCAGGTTTACCTTACATCCCTAGTCACTACTCTTGTTATCCCCAAATCCCTGATCGAAAACCACCCATGCCTCCCTTGTAACCATCATCCTTCCTAATTCTGAACTATAACCTAATTCCTAATTCCTAATTCTGAACCATATCCTCCTTTACCACTATTGTTACTAAACTATCCCAAAACCTTGATCAAAATATTACCATTGGCTTCCTCATCATCAGTAGCTACTTAGATAGAGCTTATTATCAACATTCAGATATATACCTTCTTGATGATATTTTCAGTGCTTTAATTGCCACACAATAAGTTATCTATTTAAGGAGTGCATTAGAACTGTTTTAAAGAATAAAACTATTGTTCTAGTGACACACCAAGTGGAGTTCTTGCATGAGGTAGATATGATAGTTGTTATGAGAGTAGGACAGGTTATGAGCTCGGTACATATGATGAAATTTCCCAATAAGGCACTGGATTTGGGGCATTTGTTGATGAACACAAAAAGGGATTAGAGATATAACTGTACAAAGTGATATGGACTATGACACTGCCAAAGATGATTGGATATTTGCTCCAACATTTAGAGGACCAGGAGCTTGTGGTGTTTTACAACTTGTTGAACCTATTGATGCCTATACTCCACTCACTAACAAAGCAGTCACACATAAGGAAGATCTTCAGAAAAATGCTATCAAGCCCCTCGGATCTCACCTCTCCCTCATTGGGATCATGAGCTGGGACCAAGGTGACCTTGCTGCCACCAAAAACATTGTCTTTACTCCACCATGCAATTACTAGTGTTAGATTCTCATTTTCTGAAGTTGATATCAATTGTGGTTGCATGCTTAGGTTCATGATTGCTTAGTTTCATATTTACTTCATATGATTTCGCTGCAAATAGACTTCTGTTCATTTCCTTTGATGTTATCTAGGTCAGATTAGGTCAAATTAATTAGGTTCTTGATTTTCCAAGTCTTCATTTGTCAAATTCAAAAAATAACTTGCAGACCACCTGTAATACCTCTCCATCCACTTGTACTCCATCAATCCCATCTACTCCATCCTCCAACTAGTTTGCCATTTGCTCACTTTGCCCTAATTCCCATATTTTTGTGCAACATTGCTCCACTCTACCTTGAACAAATCCAACCATCCTCGCCACTCTTCAGCTCCATCCCCCAAGGCCTGGACCTCCTCACACCATTATCTCACCTCCATACCCACTCCTTCATCTTTATCCCTCCATCCATCCTCCAAAATCCCATTTATGAACATCCTGTAGAAAATTACAGACATCATATAGAAATTCTAGAACATCTTGTAGAACCCCTGCAGATTTCCTGTAGAAGCTCACGAAAGCGGTTTCTTGATAGCCAAACTCTATGAAACTCTCTGGAAGGGTGCTAGGGACCCCTCAGGCCCTCTTCGAACCTTCCCAACCTCCTGCAAGCATTTTCTCTCACCGATCCACCTCTGCACAGTAAAAAACAATGAAAGCACATGCATGATAGTTCTGACAACTTATTCAAAAATACAAAAATATGTTTTCTTCAGATAGTGATGACTTAAACACATCCATTTTTCCTTCCTAGAAGTCAATGGCATCTCTTTCAGTAGCTTGCATCCTCTTTTTTGCATCAGTAGGGCTAGCTGGTAAAATTAGGGTTTGCTAGGGTTTGCATTTCCTTTCAGCTTTTCAGTTTCTTTTTGCAAGTAGATTAGCTTCCTTTGAGTTAGCTTTCATCCATCAGTTAAAAAGCTTCTTCTCAGAGCTCATAGAAGTTGGCTTGAGCCCCTAATGGACTTGTGCCAGCTGACCAAGTGACAGTTGTGGCAAGATCTAGTACTTGTGCATACAACACCGTCGCTTCCAAGTTTGTTACGAACTACCGGGTTGATAAAATTAAAGAAGGGAGTCCCAGGAGTTGCAACATTATTGCTGCAATACTGGGGCCCACCATTCTTTTTGGCGTCGTTCCTGAGGAAGTGTTAGAGTATTGGTGTTTGCTACTTTTCTTGTATTTTCCACTACAACCTTCTATTAAGTAGTTTATTTCATTTCCATTCTGCAATTTCATTTCCGCAAAAGTAGATTAGACATTTCCTGCTTTCATTTCATTTCAGCAAGTGTAGATTAGATATTTCCCGCTTTCATAGATTATCATTTCAATTCTGCAATTTCAATTTTGCAAGCATAGATTAGCATTTCAATTCCACAATTTCCCTTCTACAAGAGTAGCTTAGCATTTCATTCCTGCAATTTCATTTCAGCAAAATAGATTAGTCCTTCCCTATTTTCATTTCAATTCCGCATTTTCATTTCAGCAAGATAGTTAGTTGCAGTTCAATCTATTTTAGTTTTGTAGGTACAAGCAGAAAAAAAAGAAGCAAAAATCAACCAAAAAGATTTCCTTTCATGCTTTGTAGGAATAGAGATAATTCAGAAAAATGATTGCACAACACCCCCACTACTTCACACAGCCAACCTTCTCTCTTCTTCGATGGTTGTGATTAAAGAACCCTTAGGTGGACAACAAGAGATATTTGAAGAACCTCAAGGGAAGAAGAAGAAGAAAGCATTCCTCTGGAGCAAATGGCTACAAACGGAAATGTTGGGAGCAGTACCTTATCTAGAAACAAATTTGCAAATCAGAAGGAAGATTTCAAGAGCGAGGTGAGGTAGTTTCTTACGATACAAATGGATACCTTGCAGATCCAAAGGAAGCAAGAGGAAGCCAAGAGGGCTTTGGCCATCTTTTGTCCCAGGTGCACTAGAAAGCATCCTAGGAACGAATTTCCATTGTACTCCATAGAAGTGTGTTTTGTCTGTGAAGAATACCATCCTATGAATCAGTGCCCTTCCTTTCCTGGAATTAAAGCTGCATATCAGAGGGCCAAAGGAGCCACTGAACCACTCTACTATATGAACCAAAGGAGGCCACATGGACCCATACCTTACCAGTAGGGAATGCAAGGGGCATCCTAGACCTATTACGACCCCTATCAAGCCATTTCCATGCCTTCTTGGGGTCCCCCTGTTCGTCCTTCCTAGTCCACACCCCTTCCTTGGTTGTATCCTCCTAAATACCATGCTTCTCTAGTTGCTCATTCGTTTCACTCTTATGCTCAGCCACAGCCTCAGTGGAATGCACCTCATCAGGGGTGGAGGCCCCAGTACAACACTCCTCCCACTC
>APFE030517543.1:1613-58456 GCA_000404065.3 Pinus taeda | reverse complement strand
AAACTTGGTGTCGATCACGATGCTGGAAGACAGAGGCTATGATGTAGTCTTCAGAGAGGGAAAGGTTTTCCTTAGACACATCATCACTAGACAGGTGAAGCAGATTGGTTCATGGGTCAAGAACCTGTATGCTCTTGAGGATCAAGATGCATGCAAAGCCTTGAGCAGCAAGGCAAGTGATGGAGACTTGGTGGTTGAGAGGGAGGGTATATTACCTCTCAACGTGCAAAGCCAAAAGAAGTCTCAGACAATTGTGGAGGAGCCACGATTAGTGCAACAGCTTCAAGAGGTTGTGGATCAGCTACAATAGGGGAAGCTGAGTGGAGATCGAGTAGAGATATCTACTCATGCAAAGACCTCTAGTAGGGGGAAACTTCGAGCCAGGTGATGAGCCCCAAAAATGGATAATTATATGAGCTCATTCAACTTCCTAATTCGACTTAATCCACCATTCTCATTAGTTTATTGCATGTTTTTTATTATATTTATGCTAGAGTGAATTGGGTTAGTCATTATGCCAACAAGTCTAATGTGTGCTTTATGCAGTCTTTTTGGTCAATTTGGAGACGAAATCAAAGGTTTAAATGAGCACTTGGTAGCCAAATTCATGGAGAGGATTTGTAGGAAGGTGTCCCCTTCATTTATGGGCCCTTACCTTGAATTCTCCACCATCATCTCGGAGTTCAAGGGCCACCAAATCAATTATCACAAGGGTAGCCAAGCAAGGACTAGTAAAGTTACTGTTAACTACAAGTTTTGGCAACCGAGTCCCTAAAGTTTAGGAGGGCTGTTGGGGTCCTCAATTTGTATAAATAAGAAGGCTTAGGGCCTCATTTCAGTTAGTCATTTTGTTGGCAGAAGTTAGTTAGTTTGTAGTTCGATTTTAGTCATTTTTTTAGGCAGTAGTTTAGCTCTGCATTTCAGCACATTTTCAAGTTTTCCTTGTGGAAAGTTTTTGGGATGTAACTATTATTTCTTGATCAATAAATATGAATCTAGCTTTTCACCAGCTCTGATACTCCTTAGGAGGTTGTAGCTCTTGGAGTTGGGCCCATCTCAAGTGCCCAGTACCTCCTTTGTTTACCTTTATGTGTTTTTGCTACATTCTTAGAATAAAACCTGCTATTTAGATTTAAATCTTGTTTTGTTATTTAGATTGCTTTTGATGATTAAAAAGGATTTTCATGTTCAGATTGATTTGATAGGTTAATAACAGGGAAGATCTTAAGAAAAAGGCTATCAAACACCTCAGATCTCACCTCTCCCTCATTGGGATCATGAGCTGGGACCAAGGTGACCTTGCTGCCACCAAAAACACTGTCTTTGCTCCACCATGCAATTATTAGTGTTAGATTTTCATTTGCTGAAGTTGATATCAGTTGTGGTTGCATGCTTAGGTTCATGATTGCTCAGTTGCATAGTTACTTCATATGATTTCACTACAAATAGACTTCTGTTCATTTCCTTTGCTGTTATCTAGGTCAGATTAGGTCAAAGTAATTAGGTTCTTGATTTTCCAAGTCTTCATTTGTCAAATTCAAAAAATAACTTGCAGAGCACTTGTAATACCTCTCCATCCACCTGTACTCCATCAATCCCATCTACTCCATCCTCCAACCCGGATTCTTGCTTCACGTTTGTCATTTGCTCACTTTTCCCTAATTCCCATATTTTTGTGCAACATTACTCCACTCCGCCTTGAACAAATCCAACAATCCTCGCCACTCTTCAGCTCCATCCCCCAAGGCCTAGACCTCCTCACACCGTTATCTCACCTCCATATCCACTCCTTCATCTTTCTCCCTCCATCCATCCTCCAAAATCCCATTTTTGAACATCCTGTAGAAAATTACCGACATCCTGTAGAAATTCCAGAACATCCTGTAGAACCCCTGCAAACTTCCTGTAGAAGCTCATGAAAGCAGTTTCTCGATAGCCAAACTCTGTGAAACTCTCTGGAAGGGTGCTAGGGACCCCTTAGTGATGGAGAGGTTGCTGGCTCTAATGACAGTCTTCCCAATTTGATTGAAATATCTTCAATATCCGCCTGGCTATCCCTTGTAAGGCCTTTTAGATCATCAGTCATTAAATTAATAACTTCATTCCTTTGTACAATTCAAAAACATCTCTTCAATTAAATCAGATTGGAATCAGTTTCATTGGTGCGCACAGTTATGGCTGAGAAACAGAGGACCTGCCCTGCTGTCCCCTTCACACAGCATATATATATTTGTTCCCTGCAATTATAATAACAAACTCACAATCCAACTGCAATTGTGTGATTCAGAGCAATATATGATAAGCGCACAGCGCCTATGATGAAACCAAGATTGATTCGCGAATAGTCAATAGTTTATACGTTCAGATCCTAAATGGATAAGGGATTCACAAGACTGTTAGTCGACTCAGCGGTTTATATGTATTTAATTGTTGTATTCCTTGATTATACACAGCCTCTCCTCGCCTAAAAACTACACAGTCAAAGCGTGACAGCCACTACACAAAACCGCATGTCTTTATCTAGCGGATTACACACAATTATATGGCAATTAATCATATGCACAACACCATTATCTAACAGTGTAATAATATGTGCTCAACACCATTAAATTTCAAAGGGAAATCGCACAACAGTTAGATAATCGAGCCAAAGCAACGCCCAAAAAACAATGAAAGGATAAAACAATCCCACGCATATGATCGACAGCGCCAAGTCTTCAAGGTAATGCCATTCAACTTTTAATCGCTGGAGATGGCGTTATACCTCTGTATTCGGGAATGTAAAAATCACTCCACGCATATACAACATATGCGTTGTTTGAATCTTTTGATCTGGAATTTTTCTTGCTCGAACCGATGCCAGCGCCAACACTCGATTGCATTGAGACCCATATCTTTATGTATTACATACCAATCAATTCACCCACGTTTAACAAGATATTCCCACCAGTTTTCATATATAATTCACCTGCAATTTTGGTTGTGCCAATGATATTAACACGCAGGTATATATATATCACAAGAATTTCATTCAAACCCCATATTACAACTGCACAGTTCTCAGACCTTTGGCGATTCGATTACTATTCTCAATAAGTCATTCCATTCATTACATGAGAGAGAATTAGTTACAAAACCACTGGCCTCGCCCCCTCTACTTGGTGGCCCAAATTCATCTTTTATTCATAATGTATAATATTATTTAGTACAAAGCAGCTTTTTACATAATAATTTAAGGCTTTTACAATTTAGCAAGTTTTATTATCCACGTTGATCCTACTTTTTAAAGAAAAGATAGCATGTTTTATTTTTTTCCCTATTGTTAACTGGAAAAAAAACATATTTTTAACTGAAAAAACATAGAAACTGCAAGCTTTTTCTCTGAGTCGCCTACTCCTGCATCACTTAGGCCCTCTCCGAACCTTCCCAACCTCGTGCAAGCATTTTCTCTCACTGATCCACCTCTGCACAGTCAAAAACAGTGAAAGCACATGCATGATAATTCTGACAAATTATTCAAAAATACAAAAATATGTTTTCTTCAGATAGTGATAACTTAAACACATGCATTTTACCTTCCTATAAGTCAATGGAATCTCTTTCATTAGCTTGCATCCTCTTTTTCACATCAGTAGGGCTAGCTGGTAAAATTAGGGTTTGCATTTCCTTTCAACTTTTCGGTTTCTTTCTGCAAGTAGATTAGCTTCCTTTGAGTTAGCTTTCATCCATCAGTTAAAAAGCTTCTTCTCAGAGCTCATAGAAGTTGGCTTAAGCCCCTAGTGGACTTGTGCCAGCTGACAAGTGACAGCTGGGGCAAGAGCTGTACTTGTGCATACAGCACCATCGCTTCCAAGTTTGTTACGAACTACCGGGTTGATAAAATTAAAGAAGGGAGTCCCAAGAGTTGTAGCATTATTGCTGCAATACTGGGGCCCGCCAAATGGTTTGAAGAATGTTTTAAAATCTGACATAGAATCAATGATGATTGTCAATATGGAAGGTTTGAAGGATGGTTTGAAACCATAAATGAAAAGGGACCTGGAAGGTTTGAAGTAATGTTTGATAAAGTTGCAATAGGAAATTCTTCCTAGTGGTGACAAGGTACTTTATGAAAATCATGATCAAGACAAAAGTAATACGAATTATGAATTAGAGACTCCAATATTGGTTTGAAGAATAACCACATTCCAAAAATTGATACGAGGAAGCTTGATGATAAGGATTCGGTAACATAGATACTACATATGGAGAAATTCTTTGATCTACAAGATGTGTCACACACAGAAAAGGTGCACATTGCATATTTATATTTATTTTGTGTGTTATTGATGTATTTGTTCTCGTAAATCAATTGTCACTTGGACAATTTTTGTGGAAGAATTGGTAGCACATTATGACGATACAAAGATCAATACCTTCTTTAGCCAACTAATTAATCTCAAACAAAAGGGTTCAATGGAAAAGAAAATTGAAGACTCCCAAGATTGAATATCAAGGTAAATGATATTCTATAGGAGAATAGGATTAATGTCTTCATAGTGACTTTAAAGGATAACATCCAACATGAGGTTCACCTTTGGGAATCTAATTAATTGGAGAAGGAATTCAAGGTGGCAAGAAAATTTGAAAGAAACGTTTTGGCAACACGGAAGTATACCACTCACAACTATAAAGATGAAAGTGTTGTTTCTCCTAGCCTTCTATAACCTACAAGGTTGACATCACAAAGATTGGAGGAAAAAAGAGAAAAGGGCTTTGTTACAGCTATGATAGAAAATACACTAAATATCATAAGTGTGCTAAGAATAAACTTTTTTACATAGATTTTGAAGAGGAGGAATAAAATGAATAAGAAACATCAAAAGAAGAGGGTATACACCAGGAGCCAACCCTAGAAAAGAAGAAATGAATCTGACCATATCTTGTAATGCATTGGTAGGAATTACCACTCCTCAAACTCTCAAGATATAAGGATATATCAAGAAGAAAAAGGTAATAGTGATGATTGATTCAGGTAGTACCCATACTTTTATTCATTGTAAGATAGCCAAGGAACTGAATGCTTTCTATATCCAGCAATAAAGTGTCAAGTGATGGTTGCAAATGGAGGAACTATAAATTGCTTTAGAATGTTCCATAATATCAAGTTAACCATGGGAGAATATGTATTGAATAGTATAATTCTTTCCATTACAATGGGTGGTGTTTATATTGTATTAGGATTACAATGGTTATAATCTTTAGGGATGATAGCTTTTAATTTTCAAGAAATTTTCTTAAAAAAAATGGGAAGGAAGAGAAACTAAATTAAGGGGCATCACAGGGAAACCAGGGAAGATAATCAACTCTAATGGCATGAAAATATTTTGAATAAATAACAACGAGGAGTAATTTCACAATTATGCTCACTAGAGGTTCAAACAACGAAATCATTTATTTCTCTAGATCTCCAAAAAGTCTTGGAAAATCATTCCAAGGTATTTGAGACTCCCAAAGGCCTCCCACCTATTTGTGGTTATGATCATGCTATTCACTTGATTCTAGGAAGTGTTCCTCCAAGCGTTAGGCCTTACAGATATCCCTTTGCCCAAAAGAGTGAAATTGAACATATGGTTGGAGAAATGCTAGAGGTCGGTATAATCAAAACCTAGTCATAGTTATTTTTCTACTCCAGTAGTATTGGTGCACAAGAAGGATGGATAATAGCGTATGTGTCATAATTATATGGAGCTCAACACACTCACTATTAAAGACAAATTTCCCATTCCTGTCATTTATGAATTGTTGGATGAATTACACAAAGCAACTTACTTCACCAAGTTGGATCCTTGTTCAGGGTATCATCAAATTAGAATGAAGACTGAAGACATTTTAAAAACAACATTAAAAAATCATGAAGTTCATTATAAATTTTTGTACATGCCTTTTGTCCTTACTAATGCACCTTCCACATTTCAAGATTTGATGAATTCAATTTTCAAACCCTTCCTTATAAAATTTTTGTTGATTTTTTTTATGATATACTAATCTAAAAAAGTCTTGGAAAGATCATGTTCAACATGTTGACATGGTACTCAAATTATTGGAGGAGAAACATTTATAAGAAAAAACCTCCAAATGTTTCTTTGGAGTATAGGAGGTGGAATATTTGGTTCATATTGTATCTCATGAGGGTTTTAAGGTAGACCCTAATAAAATTAAATCCATTAAGGAATGGATAATCCGAACAACCCTAAATCATCTTCAGGGATTTCTCGGGTTGATAGGGTACTATCAAAAGTTTGTCAAGAATTATGGGACAATAGTAGCACCTTTAACAACATTACTAAAGAAAGATGCATTTTCTTGGACTCCATAAGAAATTAAGGCCTTTGAACATCGTAAAAAGGAAATGTACTAACCACTGGTCTCAGCTACACCAGACTTCATACAAACTTTTATTGTGGAATGTGATGCCTCGGGAAATGGAATTTATGTTATTTAAATGAAAGAAGGAATACCCATTGCTTTTGAAATTCATCCAAATCAAGGGAAAGTATTTACACAAACCTATTTATGAGAAGGAAATGTTGGTAATATTGCATGCACTAAAGCAATGTCGACCCTACCTAATGGGAAGACACTTCAAGGTAAAAACAAATAATAATAGTCTTAAATACTTTTTGGAGCAAATATTAACTTAAGAAGAACAACAAAAATGGGACACAAAGATCCTGGGTTATGAATTTGAAATAACATACAAAAAATGGAAGAAAAGTGTTGTTGCAGATGCACTCTCAAGAAAGGGTGAGGATGTGGAAGAATTTCGCTATGCCATTTCTATTATCCAACCTATTTGGATAAATGAAGCAAGAGATGAATGGAAGAATGAAAAAGGGGTGTGGACTCATTCAAAAGTTACAACAAGATCCCAATACATGTAATTAATTTATCTGGAAAAATGATTCAGTATGGTACAAAGATCACTTATATCTCTGTAAGAATTCCCAACTCAAATAGAATATTATTTTAGAATTGCACACTTCCCCTTAGGAGGCCATTGAGTATTTTTAAAAACTTACCACGGGGTCAAGAATAATTTTTTTGGGATGGCCTTAAATATGGTATTTAGAAGTTTATGGTAGAATGTTTGGTTTTACAACAAAATAAATTTGATATAATTAAGACCCCAGGTTTGTTATAACCTTTAGCCATTCCAAGTCAGTGTTGGGAGGAGGTCCCAATGGATTTTATCACAGGTTTACCCAAGTATGAAGGAAAGAGTGTCATCATGGTGGTAGCTAATAAACTTACCAAGTATGCATACTTTTGTGAATTATCTCATCCTTTTAAAGCCAATAAAGTTGCTACTACATTTATGGAAACAATTGAAAAGCTACATGGAAACCCAAATATTATTGTAAGTGACATAGATCCCATTTTAACTAGAATTTGTTTTATGTGATTATTTTCTTGTCATAGTACTCAATTAGCTCATATCTCATCTTACCATCCTCAATCTGATAGGGAAACTGAGATAGTGAACAAATGTTTGGAATGATATCTTTGTTACTTTGCATCTTATAAACAAACACAGTCAGTCAGGTGGTTACCTCTGTTTGAATGGTGGTATCACACTTCCTTCCACACTGCAGTAAAAATTACCCCATTTATGGCACTTTATAGATATCATCCACCATCCATCACATCATATTTAAGAGAAAAATATAAGGTTCAAGCATTGGAAGATCACATCAAGCATCAAAACCAAGTTCTCGTACTCTTAAAGGATAACCTTATTTTTCCATATAATAGAATGAAACAATAGGTAGATTAGTATCGCAGTGAAAGAAGTTTTGATGTAGGTGACTGGGTATTTTTACAGCTAAAACCATACAAACAAATGTCCCTCAAGCAAGCTAATAAGGATAATAAATTATCACCCAAGTAATATGGTCCTTACAAGGTGTTGCAAAATATTGGTACTATGGCATACAAATTGGAGTTGCCTACATCTTCTTGAGTACACCTAGTTTTCCATGTTTCATGCTTAAAGAAGGTTATCAATGACAAGCTCCCAATTCAAACAATATTGCCAAAACTTGATGAAGAAGGAAAAATCATAGTGTAGCTTCAAGAATTCATGGAAATAAGAAGCCAACAACTATAGAGTTTTCCAATTTCAAATTATCTCATTAAGTGGAAGAACTTACCCTCTAAATATTCCACATGGGAGGATGAGAATTTTATATAGAATCATCCAAAGCTACTCAAGCTTTCAGGACAACAATTTTTTGAAGGAGAGGGGAATTTTAGGTCCCTATAATACTAATGTAGCCCCCTATTGTTATTGTTGTGCCCATGTAGCCCGCATTTGTTATTATTATTCCCCATAGAAGCCCACTATTGTTATTGTTGTGCCCTTACATTATTATTGTTATGTTGGCTCTGATTATATTATGACCCCTTAGAATCCTATATATCCCAAGGAGGTCTTTTCCTCTGTAGTATCCAAGAATTTTTTCATTATGTTATGTAAAGGAGGTTTCCCCCTTGAAGAGGCTATTTTTCAAGTCATTGATCTATCTTTTGTTTTGTTTTGTGATCTGGTTGCATAAGACTCCCCTTGAGCACATGATTTTCTTTCCTTGTACTCATATTTGTCTTCATTTAATCGAGTCTTTTATATTACTACATCTCCAATGATATACATGCAACTCAAAATGCAACCATATGCTCCCCCTGAGACCATGCAGGCCTCAATTTTTGGTCAGAGTATCTTGCTGCTACATTCTCCTCCAAAATTTGCTGGATTGATCTTTGACATGCAAAATAATTATTACTTCTCTTGTCTATGGCCTTGCATTATTTTCTCCCATTTATTGGATCATTTGTAACACATGGGAAGCTAGAAATCTTTGGCCTTATGGCCAAAATTTTCACACACATAACACCTTTGTAAGAAAGGAATAGAGGAATATATCCAAATATTTTGTTGACTTGGTTTCTACTCCTTGCATATTCCCTCCAATCAATAGACCTATGGTCAAAATCATTGCATGAGAAATAATGAGCATAAAAAGGATTATTATACATAACTATTGATAATCTTTGTGAATAAGGAAAACTTCTTTTCATTCTTAATTGAGCATGCTTCTCCATTGACTACTCCTTTTGTTGAGAGGACTTGATCTATTTATTTTTTCAATTTTATTTTATATGTCCAAATATTTTTCAGTTGAAACACTTGACATTTCTCATTATGGGAGCAATAGATTTTATTGGAAAATATACCTTTCTTGGCTACTATTCTTCCAAATGACTCTTCTTTTTCTTCCTTCTACTAGTTGCTCCACTTTTGTTTATTTTCTTGTAGTTGTTTGAGTGCTAAATATGGTCCTTTGTAATTCTTCTCTTGAAGAATTGTCTTCATATTTTATTCTTTGACAATGATCTTCCATTTCCTTGCACTGCTTCCTCATTCCTTATTCAATTTTCCTTACCTCCTAAGGTTGGGTTTTCAAATAAGACATTTCTTCCTTGAAGTTTTGCTCTCTTTCTTAAAATTTTTGAAGCAATTTCCTCAAATCTCTATTTTCAAGTGAGAGCCTTTGTACTACACCCAATGTTGAGATAAGTTGAGTTTGATCTTCAGTTGGTCTCTCCTTTTCTCAAACAATGATACTAATTTATTCTCGAAAAGGGTTACCTCCACTTCTATTTGAAGGATCAATCTCAATCGAATAATTATCATCTTCTAACCTATCAATCTCAAGACCATCCTTATCATAACATGCGCAAGAGAAATTTGGCAATTCTTCACCTTTCTTGACAAGAAAAAAGAGGGGTTCCTCTAAATTTGAAATTTTCTTCACATGTTTGTTGCTCTTATTCATTTGAGACATCTTCTTATTCTTCTCCATGTGCCACAATCTACTCTCAAATGGTGAAGCTTCATTGGAGAGAATCAGCCTTGATACCACTTGTTAGAAATGTAGATCACTTCTTAGAGGGGGGATGAATATGTAGTAATGGAACTTCTAAATTTTATGCCAATTCGTTAACCTATAAATATTCACAATCTGAAACACATAAAAGGATATCAGAGAATCATGCCTAACACATAACCATAGAAAGAATCACACACATAAAGACACCAATGATTTATGGTGGAAACCTTCAAGGGGAGAAAAACCACTTGTTGTTATGCCGCTTCTTGTTCTTTTATTATTATAAATCAAATATTTTACATCTTTCAACTGCACACTACCATCTAGGAGCCACAACCCCTATGAGTAGTATTTATAACCACCACCAACTAAGAAGTATCTACTCACACAACTTTGTAGGCCACCACTGCTAATAGTCCTCGCCCACCCACCATTGGACAATCCATCTACCACTAAATAGAGATACTACTCCCAATATATTGTTTTTCTAGCCACCACCCCTATATTGTTAAACCACTACTGAATGGAGGCCACCACCTCTTTAAACTCTTAATGCCATGCTTTCATTCATTTTATAACTAGAATCCAAGAAGAACTACACAACTCAACAAAAACATATCTGTCCTCTATAAAATGATAAAATTGATCAATAAAAACATTTCATAAGTTGATTTGATAAAAAAAATTCAGCAATAACAAAATACAAAAGATATATCACCAAATATCCCTTTGCACTATCTCCTCGCTCTTTGGTGAATATGCTAAGTAAATCACGCTTCTCCTACTTGCTTCCACTTCTATTCTATCTCTACAAGTCTTTAGTAGACATGCATCGTCTAATATACTTGCCCACTCTTCTCATCACACTCACACAATACATCCAACCTCTATAACATGAAGCCCTCTTAAATATATAGATGATTTGAAGAGATCGAGTCAATATTTAGTAAGGCATATTGAGCTCGCATTGAGCTCAACAAACTTTGTTCATACAATCATGGATTATTTTGTTGTTTTGAACATATATCTTCATTGAATTGATCCTCCATGATCTACATTAAATGAGATATCTATACAACTTTAACCAACATGTATAAGACTTCATCAGACTCTTTAATCAATTACCAAGTGAAACTAACATTGGAAATATCCCTGGAAATGCCTTGAGTGTGCACAAAATCTAGAAAAAGTCACTTATAGAGTGTAACACGTGCTTCTTTCGAGACATGAGTTACTAACACATGTTTCCTTCGTGTTACCTTCATTACCCTTTCTCCTAACATACATTTTCCACTAGAGACTTTTGTTACTCCTTCAATGCCTCCATTATGCCATTTGATCGGCTTCATGACTTACAAGACTTATTCATCTACTTCTTCAAGCACCTCCTGACCCTTTAAAACCTCTACAAGCCCATGAAAATATTCTAATAATCATGAAAAAGTCTCCAAAAATGTCTATACAAGCATCAATACAACAATATAAAACTATACCTTGTGAGGTACCTATGCATCCTCCTGCAACTTTTCTACCAATCATAAGGGTGAGATACAATCTAGGTTGACATCAAAACAAGAAAAACTCTTCTAATTGCATGTTGACATCAATGCCAATAGTACAATTCCAACATCAATGTGTTGGTTTGATTATGGAAAATGGGTGTTGATGTCAATAGAAAAGAAGAACCAACTATCTAGAAAATGAATTTGGGAAATCCATATGAAGCTGAGGAAGATGTTGTAATATGATGGATGAAAGGCATGATAACAAAAGTTGATAGTATAGGAGGGATATTAAGAAACTGTCAAAGGTTAGATTTTTAACGCAACTAGCGGTATTCAAAGTAAGAGCGTTGAGGTGCATGGCCCTAGGGTCGGTAGGAAATCCATGGAAGTTATATGTATGTTCTGCATGGGAATTATATGTATGTTTTGACTGTCGTGGTGAATGGGTGAATAAATGGTGATCAATAATGTGGGTGAGTAAAAATGAAGCTCCAACCAATGGTGAATAGAGTCTATCACCAGGTAATTGATAGAAAAATATTAGTGAGAATCGTTTTCCAAAAGAAATCTTTGTACACTTGCCAAAAGAACTTAAAATTTGTTTTGGATGTAAAAACATAGAGAAGGGTTCCCCAAGAGTACGACAACTAGCATAATGATGCAGGTGGGGTATTTGTAGAGGGTGGGAGGGCCATTGGTTGGTCTCAATATGGGGTGACTGAAATGTATGTGATGTTGCATATGGTCAAGTACAATGTGGATGGATGGTAGGCTAAGTGCAAAATGTGGTGGTGCATTCATGATGATACGAAAAGAATGGTGGCCTAGGAGGAGGGTGTTAAGAAGGAAGGTGGAGAATAGATATGGGGCTTTTCTTCAAATTGTGCAAATGTGATGGATCCTATGCATAAGAAAGTGGTCATGGGTACCAACAATGTCTTGAGGAATAATAGATGGGGTAATACATGTGGGTAAAAATATCTATCAACCAATATGAACATTTCTAGAGTGTGGGTGGAAGGTGACAGTAATTGTGGCTGAGATGATGGACCTTATGGTTAATTTCATAGAAATGGTTCCAGGATGTGTAAAGTTGCTTGGGGAAACCTATCATGCTTATTGAATAATGATACCTTAATTTTTAATTGGTGCATCAAGGAACTGAGCTCACTATGAAAGCTTCCAACTACCTGCAACTTAAAATTTGATACCCCAAGTGAAAGAAATCTTCATAAAGAAATATTCATATTGGAATTTTTAAAGAATATGCATCCAAAAAAACATAAAGGTGCACTTGGTGGGTACTTTGAATTTGAAATGGGACTAAAAATGAAAACTTTTGAGAAATTGAAAGGAGTGCACCATGGTGAAGATGAGCATTTATTGATCCCAATGTCACCGACGATTTTGTGAAAGGATCTCATGGGATCCCATATGGGCATTTGGAAGAATGGAAAAAATGGAGCATATAAGGGCAATGGGGCCCACATTACCATGTAATTTATACTTACTTATGTGGACCTTGTTGTGGAGCCCAATGATTATTTTTTCCATACCAGTCGACCAAAGTGCACATTCATTGTGCGAGGAGATCCAAGTTAGTCATTGTAAGACCCCCTTTGTTAATTTATTAGTTCTATTGTAGATAGGTGGTATAGGATGCCTTGGATGGATTTCCCGGGAAAATTTCCCAAAGCTTAGTGGGAAACTAGCTCATATTTGTGTGAGACCACACGAGTGGGGAAACAAAAGATGAGATGAGATTGTGGCAAAAAACAATTCAAGCAAGGAAATTGATTTCATCATTTCTATTGTAAATCCAAGATATGTTGACAATACATAGATTGGATGAGTTTGCACAGTCATTAGCTATGTAACCTTTGGAATGAGAATAATGATATCGCAATTGTGGAATGATGAGCAAATAGATTTAATTATGATTCCAATGGAAGAAGAAATGAATCGAATATGAAGTTGTGTCATCAATAATGGGGGTGGGAGTATCTCCCTAATGGTGGCCTAAGGGTGAATGGGAGAGTTTTCCCAAGAAGGTGCCAACATCCTAGTATCCAAATAGTTGTCCTCTATGGGTGGAAGCTCTACTTGATTTTCATGCAGTGGATGTCACACTATAATTAGCTTCCCAAATATCTTAAGGAGTAG
Organism: Pinus taeda; assembly: GCA_000404065.3. Taxonomy (NCBI): domain Eukaryota; kingdom Viridiplantae; phylum Streptophyta; class Pinopsida; order Pinales; family Pinaceae; genus Pinus; species Pinus taeda. The sequence goes on along the minus strand of APFE030517543.1, from coordinate 44,859 downwards.
ACAAGTGGATGGGATGTCGAAGGTGTTGGTGCAAATATCACATGGATGTAAAGAACCTGACGCAAATTTTGACCCTATGTAATATATAGTCTAAGTGGCAGTGTCTCGTATAGCTCTTAACAATGAGTTTAGAGGAACATCCAAAAGTGGCGCGTTTGTAATGGGTGCATGCCACTTATCAATTCTAGCTTTAGTATAAGCGATAAGAAGCACTGATATTCAAATGTTAGTTTGTTGTAAGACATAAATATAGAGACACTTAGCCAATGTCATGTGTGGTACACTTTTTGTGTGAAAATATGATAATTGTGGTGATTACTATCAGGCCTCTATTTTGTCATGCTTTATATCACCTTTTACTCGAAAATCCCTCATGCTTTTGTTTAGTTTAAATGGTTATTTTCATGGTTTTGTGCATTCTTGGAGATAATAAAGTAATTATTTACTATTTTTCATGATTCCCTTGTTTTAATGATATTTAAAAATTAAAAACCTCAATAATAATAGTTCATGTGTTTGCAGGCTTAAACTTAGTTGATTTCCATTTTATGCATATGCCAACTATCCTTGATCTTGCACTCACCTCATTATACTATGCATTAGATTCCTGCATCAATTGGGATTCCTCCACTCATGCATATTCCTACACCATTTTATTATAAGTTATATACTTCCCACACTCTGGAGGGTTCCTGCACCACGCATCAAGTTATTGCACTCACATTCCTGTACTAGTGTTAACGAATGTGTAGACTACTTCAATTATTCAAATTTGGAGGACATTACTTACCTGATAGTTTGAATATTTGTTCGAGGATATTTTATGAAATTCTTGTTGGTCAACATTTCACTTATTTTTCACCACCAGTCGCAGATTGAGAAAAGAGGATCCATTTACCAATGAGTCCCCCATGTACCAAATTCAGCTCCTCTATTTGAAATTTAGTTGCACTAGAACTAGATCTGAATTTTATCCATGGAAAAATGTTATGATTTGTAATACATTCCTTATGTATTCAATTGGCTTGTTCATATCTCGATTTGTAATGTAAATATATATATAAACTAAAAGATGTCCTTGAGTCCAGGGAGAGATGGTTCCAATGTAACATTAGGTCAGTATAAGCAATATGTGTATCGCTCCCTTTGTTTGCTGGATTCTAATCTTTGCATGCAGCTATTGTACTACTCAATATCCCTTATTATAGTTAATGGTAGAACTAATAAATAATGGGGACCCTTTTAATTTAGGATAAAACCAAAAAAGTCCAATAAAACAAGGTAATCTTAGCTTTATTATTTCAAAAATCTTAATTGAATCTAAATATTTCCCTTATCGGAACTTAAATATGAGAGATTAAGCCTTAAACATTGGCTTTTATTATAAAAAATTATCTTTGGAAGTATCATATTGGAGCTTTACAAAATGTCTCGTTAACAAAAAACTTTGATTAAAACATGTCCCCATCGGGTTTCCTAAGTCCTAAAGCCTTAAAAAACTAAATCATTATGTTTTATGTATAGACATAAAGGTTTCATCCTGCAAGAATTCCACATAGCATATCAAGGTTTCCATATTGGCATTTTCATTTTGATAACCATGGTAAATCCTCTGATCCTCCAATATTTGATATCCCTTCTCACTACATTCTCTGATATGCGACCCCACCAATCCTCCGATCCTTCGATATTTGTCTCACCTTTGACTTCCGATCTCTGATATACTACCCCCGTCTTATATCACAATTTTCATACCAGGTTTTTCTAATCAATAGTTATCCTTTCAAATCCCTGATAAGAAAACGTCGATGTGAAACCTTTGATAATTCTTCCTGCCTATAATTTTAAGTTTCTATGCTCTATAAGCCTATTAGATGTAAATGATATCACATGCTTTAATGGTGCGACAATGGATTTGTTGCGATAAAGTTATCCGATATGCTGACATGTAATGTGACCCATGTGAATTCACATTTTATCAATAAATGGCCAAATGTGGAGAATTAAGGGTTTTCGATATAATAAACACCTTCATTATTACTAACAATTTCCTGAGATTTCTCTCATAAAAGTCTTGGATTATTGCAGAATTGGTTATTTGCTAAGTTATTCACTTTCAGTGTTAGTTTCTCCTCACTCTTTTGTTTCTCTTGACAAGCTAGTCCTGAAAAGCATAATTCAGCAGAAATGTCTCGGTCGATCAAACCCAGGAAGAAACCTGTTGTTCAACAACAATCATTCGCTCCTCACCCTAAGTTCTCATAACTTCCTGCATTATTTACCAATACCACATGCACCTTGAACAATGAAACCTCTACCTGGGAGGCCATTTATTATATTTTCGAAGATGAAGAGCTGAGATTCATAGAAATAGTAGCCACAATTGAAGATTCATACCTGGTTTCTGATAATACATATAGTGATTTGGCCAATTCATTGTGCCATAGAATTTCTGCTTAGCCAAACATCCTTCCTTACATGGATATGATTAGATGGGTCATTGGCCATCTAAAAATAACTAACAAAAACTTTATGACCAAGAGGAACATGGTCATCGACTCTTTCAATAGCAAATATTTGACTTAGATGTACCAGTTGTCGGTGCCTTAGAAAAAATATGATAATGACTTCTGATGAGCACCAGTATTACAGCAATAATGCTACAACTCCTAGGGATATCATCTTTACTTCATCAACCCAGGGTTTGTACAAAATTGGGGGTGACAGTGTTGTATACACAGAAGATGCAATGGTCTACTCTTGTCACTTTTCAACGGGGGCGATAGACCACTATGGTTTTTCAAACCAATCTTCTATTGACTAGAAGGAGTTTGGATACCAAATGGAAAAGGGAAAAGTATCCTTGATGCAAAAATGGAATGCTTCCTACTCTAGGAAATGAAAGACTCAATTGGAAGGTGCTATAAAGTGACACGAAATCATCTAGCTAAACATCTACACATTTTTCTTGCAAAAGAAACATATTTTAGCCTTGTTTATAACATTAAAATTACTTGGAATAACTGAGCATGGAATTTGATCTAAGAATTATTACAACTGTTGCATGCATGTGCTAATTTAGAAATTTAAGAAAAAATCCTTTTTTGATGTTTATTTTTATGAATGAAAATGCAAATTTTCACTTGTTCTTTGGCAAGGGAGACATGTATGGAGGAAAAGTTCTGGACTAGTTTCAAGTGTATGGAAGCCAAGTTGAGGCCTAACCTAAGATTAGATGACAATTTCTACTAAATTCGGGCTCAAAAGAGGTTGCTATAGGGTTTCTTGTAGTACTATAGGATGTCCTAGTTCTACTACAGGATGCCCTGTTTTACTACAGGAAACAAGCTGAAAGCTTAGAAGATGGTAAGAAAAGTATAATGAAGTTTGTGAAAGGTGTCTGATTGGGAAATAAGGCATGGAGGAGGTGCACACTATCCAAGGATTATTCAAATGCTTCAAGATGGTTGGATTTGCTCAATGGAAATGACCATTATGCTTACAAAACAAGAATTCAAATTTAGGGTTTGGTGGACCTTGGTAGCATAGGTGGATAGGACTTGGATGAGGTGAATGAGATGAGGTCTCCCTGAAAATTAGAAGCTCCTACAACAACATACACTCTTTTCTTCATTTATCCACAAATTCATCTATACATGGAAAATATGAGTTGAATAGAGGAAAACAGAGTTATTAATAGCTACTGGTTAAGTTTACGAATGGAATTTATTTTAAAGCATAACAAACTTAAGAGATAAAAATGAAAATTGCAAATACTTCTAATAAATTCAAAGACAGTGATATATTCAACAAGAAACCCTATATTATGCGGTAATCAAACAAGAATCTATTTTTGGGTTGTGTGAATGGAACCCTCAAATCATGATCCCATAAGGGAGATGAGGTGAAAGCCACTATCACCATCTTTTCTAAAGTGTTTATTGTCACTATGATACCATTGATATATCTATCCACAAATGGAATCAAACTAATTAATCATCCAAATATGTGGAGATTAAAAAAACCAAAATCACTTCAGTAACTAACTATGAATGTAATTTGAGCATACATGTACAAAAACAGGAACCTCTACTACTAGGGTTGGGCCCTAACCCAAGAACTTCATCCCTTTGAGTCAACTCAATGCCGGATCAAGGGAATGCTTCTCATTTTCCTTAAAATATCAAAAATACATAAGAGCCATCAGTCATAATGTCTTAGCTCAAAGATGGCTCTTGGTTACAACAAGAAAAAGTCAAATCCTAATGAGGCTCTAGGCCTTCTTATTTATACAACTGAAGCTACCAACAACTTCCTTAAATTTAGGGAGGCTTGGCGCCAAACTCGAGATAAAATGGTCTTCAAATATCACTGGCTTGGCTTTAATGACTTCAATGGCTTGGTTGCTTATAACTCTGAGCTGATGAGATCTGGTGGAGGAATCTTCGAGTGAGTGAGGAGCTAAGGAGGGAGATCCAATCTCCTAAAATTCTTATTGCTTGTCTACTTCGAGTTCCTACACTTTAATTAGCCAAAATTGCTCCAAAACCTATAATTAATGCACATTAGACCACAAGACATGACTTCTCATCTTTACCCTTCTCACTAAGCAAAATATAAAAAAACATGTAAAAAAATGTGAGAAAAGTTTATTTTAATAAGCTGGAAAGTGGAATTAAGGTCCATATAATCTACCCATTGATGAGCCTCATCATCACCCCCCTACTAAAAGTGTTTCTCATCCTCTGAGTAACTCAATCTATGTCCATGTCTTTCATTGCTTTGGTAGCCTCTCTGACATTCTAGGCTTCTGTTGGTGTATCCTCTTCTTGTGGATAAAATAATGCATGCTTCTCTATTTCCTCCCATTTCTTTCTTTCTTCTTCTTCCTTTCGTCCTTCTAACATACCCAAGAGCAATGGTGGATTGAGTTTCAAGCCAATCCAATTGATTTTTGAGTCTCTGTAGTTCCTTCTTATACAATGGGGTCCTATCTAGTGCATCCTTCATTCCTTCAGAGGAATGATACTCCCTAATATTTAGGTTGTAGGGTAAGGTGCCCCATCTCCTTTGGCATGATTGTTGGCTTTCATCCCCTAGAAATATAAAAGTGTCCTCAAAATGAGTAACTTCTTTCTCTAGTGTAGCTAGGTATCTTGGTGAGGCCAGGTCTAAGGAAGTAAAAAGAGTATTGGAAAGAGAAGAAGCCAAGCCCCTATACATAACTGAAGATAACCTCATGACTCATACATGATGCCAAGGCCATCAGTTGTAAGTCCCCCAGCTTTGGATTGGGCTCCCACACATTCAATTTTGTTAATTCCAAGTTATGTAAGTATAATTTAGATATCTTGGCCCTATCCTCCAGGGTGCTTTGGTCATATATCTCAATGACCTACCTATAGTCTTGGAAAGGCATATTCCCTCATTGTGCTAGGGTCTTTATCTAAAACTAAAGCCATTGTTCTTTGAAGTACAAGGCATATGATTTTGCTAGCATCCTTCACTAGAGTTCCTCCATAGAGAGACTTTCCATAGTGGCCAATTGGATCTATTTTTCCTGTACTTGCCTCCTCAACCATGTATTATTAGCCTCTAGCTGAGATTTCATCACTCTTTCCCTATCTCCTATCTCACTCAACTCTTCCCCCATCTCTAGAAACTTCTCTTGCATATGGCCCACAACCTCTACACTTTTTGAATTAGCAATTTGCATCCAGTGATGTGTCCTTGCTCTCTCCTTTTCAAGCTCAAAGAATAAAGGGATGGAAATTTTTTGTGCTATTACTCTGCCTCCCTTAATGAATCTATAATAGGAGCTAAGATTGGGTTGTGATCTAGCTTCCTGCATCTCTTAGGATTCCCCCTTTACTTTCTTTGAAGTATTTGTCTCCCCATGTACTTGTGTTGATGCTTCCTTTCCTTTCCTTTGTCCCTGATGTCCTTCTGGCTCCTTTTTCTGTGTTTCCTGTAGTTCTGATAGAGTTCTTGTAGGACTCTCTATGGTTCCTATAGGAGGATTTTCCATTTTTGAAAGGGGGTCAAATGTTCTTTAATTTTCTTTACTGAGGTTGACCTAGTGATAGGACTCCTAACATATCTGATTGATGACCATGGGGAAACATGTTTTAATGTGCCCTCTTCACCTCTCATTCCTGGGGGGACTAGTTTTTCGTGTCATATTAGTGAGTCTTCAATGATGATATGAGTCTTGGTAGGTGTTTGTAGTCTTCCTTGTTTTGTCTTTATTCTCATCCCTGTTTTAAAGTATAGGGGAGTCTACCTCTGCCTCTTTCCTGTTGATTTTATGGGTGTACTTAGAGAAGTCAAGGCAACAATTGCCTCCTTCTCTATGGGTTCAGGAGAAACTCTTAGGGATTTATCCCATTCCTTGATATGTATTCCAAGACTTGATTCATCATTTTGTGCTTCTTCCCTACTGTCCTTCTCTTCCTCTGTTTCATTTATCTCTGCCTCCTCTTCTTCCTCTGGTTCTTCTTTGTCTTCTTCTCCATGTTCCTCTTCTCCTTCTTCAGGTTCTTCTTCGTCTTCTTCATTTGGTTCTTATTCCTCTTATTCACCACTATAAGTAGGGTCTCTTTCATACTCAATTTCTTGAATTACATATTCTCTATTCATGTTTGCAAATTTGGACCACATAATAGGGATTCTTAATTAGCTTAGTGCATCTTCCCATATGAGTTTGATTAGTCCATGATGTGCCAGCTACTAATTCTTTCCTTCCTGTACCTTGATGGTCATGTCTATCATTGATTGAAAAAAAGCGTAGGTCACACTAAGTCTTCTATGAGGAGGTAACTCTTCTCCTAATCTGAGCTCATGGAGGAGTCTAAACTGGTAACCATAAACTATACTGAGACTTTCCTCACAAGAAATATACTTGACAATATGATAGTTTATTTCATCCAAAGGATATGGAATCCTTTCCCTTATAATCCCATTTTTATCCTCAATTGGTTCCTCATCTTCCAAAAAAACTTTCTTCATGGAATAAGTGATGCTAGCTTTATCCTCTTTTCTCCATTGTAAACCTAGAGGAAGTGTAGTGATTCTGCTAATGCTTTTAGGTGTAATTGTTACTGACAATCCTCTCACTACAATAGTTGCACTGAATCTAGCTTGGGGTGTGAGTGATATTGCAAATTCCCTAGCTACATCATCATCATATCCTCTAAGTAGCTTGAAGAAACCCAAACATTGATTCCTTCTAAATATACCTGCCACCGGAGGATGGAGATGTATTCTAGTTTTTCTTGTGGGCTACCTTTTGTTGAAACCCCTTGTCATCTTCTCTCTTTGTGAATCTGATTATATGAAGTTTGGTGGCTATATCTTAAGATATTTCCTAGGTGACTAAGGGTTTATATTTTAGGAGGGTGATGAATACAATTCCTCCACACAATTCTGTCTATCTCTATGCACATTGTAATTACAATAAAGAAATGACAATTTATTTTCCTTTCCTCTTTACAAATGAAAGCACAGAGGATATGGGCCACCTACCTTCCACTGTAATTCCTTTCTTGATCATAATTCTTTAATAGTTGGTCCCTAGGCACCCCCTTGTAGCGTTTTTTATAATTCTCACTATTTCCAATAGTTTTCCTGTGTTTCCTATAAGTCCTCACTGTAGGATGGCCAAGACTAGTTTTCCTCACTGTTTCCTATGGTTTTCTCGTGTTTCCTCAGTGCTGACTATAGGGTGGTAGAGATTATATTTCTCCTTTGATGGCTCCTCCAAGTCGTCCCATCTCTCAAAAATCTCGAAATGAATGATTTCTTGCATGAATGTTAGGGAATATTTCTATTTATGATCAATTTCTTTGAGCAATGTGTTGGTTGGCTAGGTACATAATTTTTCCTTTTGGATTGTTGGCCGACTATTAGTTATCATGCATCCCTTTCTCGTAATCATCACCCACTTCTTGTACAACATAACTCGACCACCTTTCCAATTTATTCCATTTTATGTGACCTTGCCACATGTTCAACTAACTAGAACTTAAGTTTTTTTTATTGGGCTGAGGGTGACCAATTTAACTGGCCACCTTCAGCTTACAAAACCAAAGTTTTCATATTCCTACAATTTTAATCATATTCATACATAGGAGAGAGTGTGGATGAGGTGACATACATATGGCTTCCTTTTCTTTGTTGATGCATGTTGGAGGGTGGATCTGTTGTGTTGCTTCTCGTTCAGGTAGATATTCTCTCCTGCTCTCGTTTTGTTGATTTTATTCTACTGATAGGTTGTCTTTTTGTTGTGAAGTGTAGGAGCTAGCCTCTTTTGTTGCTATTGAGATTTGGATAGGTTCCATAGTGCCTGCAAGTGTGCTGCTACTCTTCCTCTGCTTCTGTTTCAATATAGGCTACTACAAGGTTTCCTGTAGTTGCCTCTTTTTGAATCTTTTTGTCTTTATTTTGCTTGGAGGGTGAATAGGTGTTGAAGTAGGAGTGGAAGGGGTGGAAATGGGGAGATGGAGTGGTAGGTGAGGTAAGCTACTGGTGGTATGGCCCTTTGACATTTCTTTGTTTCATCTCTTTTTTCCTTTTTGTTTTTATATTTTTTTCTTCTTCTAAGTGGATTTATTGATGGACACCGAGGGTGACATGGTCATGAAATGGTGTTGTTTGATATGTGGTGAAGTCAATGACCTCCTTTTTCAACCCAAAATAGGTCTGCATCATGATTTTTCAAATGGAATTTGATTCTTGTAGATTTTTAGGACTTCTTGTAGTACTATAGGAAACTCCTATAGTAACTATAGGAAATCCTGTAGAAGTCACATAATTCCCTAAAAATTGGATTTTTAATGGTTGGAGATGAGTATGGATGAATGAAACATGGTGTTCATGGAGGATATGAAATGAATGAAGGGAAAATGGGGTTTTTCATGGCTTACCACCCCATGAACTTGGTGCCCATAATTTTCGTGAAAACCTACAAAAATTAGGAACTGTTATTAGTGGGCAAGTTTAAGGTCCCTCCCATCACATTCTTGTGTTTTTTTCTGGTTTTTTTTTTGAAAGACAATGAGGCTGCCTCAAAGCAATTTTTCATCTTGGTCGCCTTCCCTAAGCACCTCAAGGGAGGTTTTCATCTAAGGGTATTTTATTTTTATTTTTTCTTTCACTCTTGGGCTGCCTCAAGGTGGTTTTCAACCCAAAAGTGGGCCTTAGGTGCCTCATGGAGATTTTCACCTAGGTCTCTTATTATTTTTTTAAATATATTTTTTTCAAAAATGCAACAATGTTCAACAATTTGTTAAGGTGGAAGATGAGACTCCCTCAATCACGATTATGGCCTTACTGATACTACTAACAAACTTCTCCTTTGACAGGAGGCTTTTGTAGGCTTTCAATCTATACCCACTAACAAGAAAGGGGTTGCCTTCTTCATCAATGGTTCTTATCTGAACAACTCCATTGTCCTGGCATTTTTCTATCGCATCATATGGGCCCAACGATCTGGTCATAGACTTTCCTTTGAAATCCTTGAACCTTAAATCATAGAGCAAAGTCCAATCACATTCTTGAAACAATTTGTCTATAATATTTTTGTCATGCCAGACCTTTCTTTGTACTTGAGTCACCTCTGTGTGCATGAGGGATTTCATCCTGAATTCATCTAACCCATTGAGCTAGAGAAACCTCTCTCGTTGTACCCTTGTAGCATCCAAATCCAACTGTGATTCCACTCTTGAAGTGTTGTACTCAAACTCAATGGAGAGCAGAGCATTCTTCCCATAGACCAAATCATAAGGGGTGAAGCTAGTGGTTGTCTTCCAAGTTGTATTGTAGGCCCAAGTGGCCTCCACTAATATTTCATCCCAACCCTTCGTGATGCTACTCACTAGCTTTTTTAGAATGATTTCCAATGCTCTGTTGGTAACTTCTACTTGTCCATTGGCCTGAGGGTGTTAAGGAGTGGATTTCATGTGCTTGATCTTATGTTCGCTTAACAGATTCACAATCATGTGTGAGGTGAATTGAGTGCCCTGATCAGTGACTAGCTGTCTAGGGTATCCAAAATTGTAAAACACATTCTACCTCAAGAACTCAACCACTTGCTCTTTTGTGGCTACCTTGATAGCCTTAGTTTCATCCCACTTTGTCAAGTAGTCAATGCACAAAATGATGTACTTTTCTGTCCTAATGGTTGATCAATGGGTCCAGTGAAATCCATGCCCCACTTTTCAAATGGCTCAAAATTCACTTGAGGTTGCAAAGTAATTTCATCCCTGCGAATAGGTTTCCCCATTCTTTGGCACGATCACATTGGCTAGTATATATTCTTGCATCTTGGTGGAGATTAGGCCAATAGTAGCCAGCTTGCAGTACCTTGAAGGTTTTCATTTTGGCTGCAAAGTGACCTCCACAATGCCCATCATGATAGGCGAGAAGGATGTCAAAAAATTCCTCCTCTCTGACACATGTTCTCAGAATTTGATTTGGGCCCATCTTGAAGAGATTGCCCCCAATCCAAGTGAATGGGGTGCTTTTCCTTATAATTTTGCTCTTTTCCTTGGAGGACAAATTTTGGCGGAATTGTGCAACTACTAAGTAGTTCCACATGTCAGCAAACCATGGAGACATAATTGAAATGGCGAATAAATGTTCATCAGGCAGCTGGTCATCAACCACTCCTTGCTCACCTGTAGAAAAAGCTAATCTGTACAAAAAATCTGTAACTGCATTTTCTCTACTAGGCTTATCAATGATAGTTAGATCAAATTTTTGTATCAAAAGCAACCATCTAATAATTCGGGCATTCACATTAGGTTTGTTCACCAAATATTTAATAGAAAAATGGCCAGTATGTACAAAGTTCTGGTAACCAGTGATGTAATGTCTAAATTTATTCAAGGAATGGACAATGGCTTGGAGCTCTTTTTTAGTCACAGTGTAGTTCAATTCAACTTTGGACAAATTTTTGTTGATGAAGTAGGTGGCATAAGGTAGCTTGTCATCTAGCTAGCCTAGAGCTGCTCCTATAGCTTTATCAGAGGCATCAGCATGGATGTGGAAAGGAGGTGCCCAATTTGGGTCCCAGAGTATAGGTGCAGTAGTCAACTTGTCCTTTAGGGTTTCTAGGGCCTCTTGGTAGCTTTTTTACCATAAAAATTTGGAGTCCTCGGCCAATAGTCCAAAAAAAGGTCAGGCTACCTTATTGAATTATTTTATGCATCACCTATAGTATCCATCTTGTTAAGAAGTTTACGCTGAGAGATAAATTATTACTGAGATTTACAGAGAGGAATAATAAAATAACTAACAAAAATACACATAAATATTATACACATAATATTTATCCAGGAAAAAACCAATCCAATGAGCTCTCATTATCATTGGTCAAAAACTTGGCCAATCTGGCCAAGTGAGTTTTCACAGTTCACCTCTAGGCCTACATTATAATGAACTATTCCCAGCCGTTTATAGGCTCCATTTCATGCAATATCATGGACCATAATACCATGGGTACACTATACCATGTGCCCAAAACCACTACTATTTAACTAGGTGAACCTTGACTCAAGCCCGAAGTCAATTTTACCTAACAATTCCTTCCTTAAACTTGAATTGGGGTTCCTTGACTAAATCCAGCCAAAACTTGCTAAGTGAGACAATCCCGCTCACTCTAGCCCTTGCCCCCTTCAAAGTTTTTACCCGATATTTGTTAACCCAACATCCCCCTATTACCTAGGTCTAACCCATAATTTACTGGTAATTACCCAATGGTACGCATGCCTTACTAGGTCTTACAACAATATGCCCATTTACATGAAAATTAAAAATTTCACTCCATTATAATATTTTTTTGTTTAACCTTGTTGTTTTCTTTGTACATATGACATCAATGTCCATATAAAAAGAACCCATATACCGAACTACATGGTTCACGATCTATTGTAACCACTAGTTATATAGGCATTCTTTTCATGTACATGGTTCATCAATGAATTAATCCACGTGCACATATCCTCCTCATCCACTGAATCTCTCATGACACAATAGTCTCATACACTAAATCTCTCATGACCTAATAGTCTCATCCACTGAATCTCTCATGACCCAATAATGTGTAATTTTGCTTCACAATCTATGGCTTTCGATCCAAATCCGCAAGAAAAACTCAATTATCTCTCTATCTACCAGGCCAATACAAACCCTTGGCAACAAAGAGTGTCCTTCTGAAGTCAACTTAGCTCAGATACCAATTGTTAAGAAATTTACCACAGAGAGATAAATTATTACTGAGATGTACCAAGGTTTACAAAGAGGAATAATAAAATAACTAGCAACAATACACATAAATATTATACACATAATATTTATCGAGGAAAACCCTAAATCTAGGGGAAAACCCAACCTAATGATATTTCATTATCAATGGACAAAACCCTGGCCAATCCGTCCAAGTGATTTTTCATATCTCACCTCCAGGGCTACATTATAATGAAGTATTCCTAGCTTTTTATAGGCTCCATTTCATGCACTACAACAAATCATAACACCATGGGTACACTATACCATGTGCCCAAAACCACTACTATTTAACCCGGTCAACCTTGACTCAAACCCTGAGTCAATTTTTCCTAACACAACTAAACCTAAGAAACTTCTGATATCCCTCTACTTCTGAGGGGTATGGGCCCTCTTTATGATAGCTATCTTATTTGGGTCCACTTGTAGTCCTTCCTGGATATTGAGTGACCTAGAATAGTCCCTGCAGCCATCAAGAACTCACACTTCTCAGGACTAAGGGATAAGTTCATTTCAATGCATTTGTTTAATAATTTTCCCAAGTTAAAGAGAGCCTCTAGGAAATCACACCCATAGGGAGTAAAATCATCCATATAAATTTCCACAAAGTCATGGACTAGCTCTACAAAGATTCTCAGGACTGCCCTCTGAAAAGTGGTAGGGGCATTACATAACCCAAAAAGAAGGACCCTATAAGAAAAGGTACCCTAGGGATAGGTGAAGGTAGTTTTATCCTGGTCCTCTGCATTGATCTGGATTTGATTCTAACCACTGAATCCATCCAGGAAAGAGAAGAACCTATTTCCTTCCAAATCATCTAATTGTTCAATGAAAGGTAGAGGGAAATGGTCCTTTTTGTGGCTTTGTTTAGCTCTCTATAATCTACATAGATCCTCCACTTCCCATTATTTTTTGGAACTAGAACCAGACAAGACACCCACTCACTATCTAAGATGGGGTAAATGAACCTTGCATCCAACAACTTTTGCATTTATTCTTTTACTATATCCTTGAGGGTTAGGTTCATTCTCCTTTTTGGTTGGCACACTAGCTTGCAACCTTCCTTGATGTAAATGTGGTGAGTACACACTAGAGGGTGCAATCCCTTCATTTCCTTGTAACTCCAAGCAAAGGAATTGAGATGCTTTCTTAGCGTGTCACATAACTCCTCTTCCTGATGTCTAGAGAGAGGGGTTGATTTTATATTTTCTTTCTAGGCCAAATTCTATCATCTTAACATGAGTAGGACTTGAGTTAGCTAGGTACAATTCAGTCCAATAGTTATCTTTAGATTTCTTCACTAACTCCTCAAGGGATATGGTGTTGGGGGGTTTCTTTTGAAGGATTTTCTCAATCTGGTTATCTTCACCAAGTTGCACCCCTACTATAGTAGCATCTAGGGTACATATTGGTGAAGAATAGACCTCATCTTCTCCTCCTCTTCTAACCATAAAGGTAAGTCATGCTCCAGATATGGTTGAGCAAGATGGTACAAGTCCAATTGCTTAGAGAAATGCCCATTTTTAATGGTCATATTCCCAGCCCTACAACTTATGTAAGCATCAGTAATGGATAACCATGGCCTCCTAAGGATGATAGGATAACCATTGAACTTGGTCTTGGGTTGGAGAACTAAGAAGTCAGCAAGGTATTCCCAATAATCCATTGAGACCATCACATCCTCAACAATTCCCTTAGGAGCTACTGTGGACCTATCTGAGGGATGCGAGACTGTTGTGGTCTTTCTTAATGATCCTTGGAGATTTAATTTAAGAATATTCTCCTTAGTCATCACATTGATGGCATCCCTTAGATTGATCAAGGTATGGGGGACAATGATGCCATCAATGTGCACATCTACCACAGCACTTCCGGGATCTAGATACTTTGAGAAAATCACATGCCCCAACAATAAGTCAGATAATTGTCTAATGACATTAATGGTAATGGTGTCTTTATTTCTCTTACCAGGTTGTTTGAAACATTTCTCCTTGATTAATTTGTTATAGATAGAGACATCCTTGATATCTTGAAGAAGCGGGATTTAAACACAGGTTTTTCAATTCACCCAGAAGTTGAGACTCTTCTGAGAAGTGTTGCACATGATGGATTAATCTCTAAGGAAAAGGAGGTGGATTTTCTTGAGGGACACTCTCCTCCTTTTCCTCTTCAATATCCTCACGTGGAGACGGATGTTGATTATTTGGAAGCACTCTTCTAGACCTAAGGTATATTTCTTGAATTTCCACAGCATAGGTAGGGTGAGATGCTTCTCCATTGTATACCTGATGTTCATGTCTATTGTTTGGGTTCAGATTTGGTTGAGTAGGCATCTGAGCTTGATTAGGTGGAGTAAGGTCTAGGAGATATGGTTGATATGGAGGTGGAGGCAGTAAATCTAGAGATTGGTTGTATTGGGGCCTACACCTTTGGGATGGTGCATTCCACTAAGGTTATGGAGGAGCATATGGCGGAAATGGTTGGTTGACAGGTTGGGAATGGTATTGAGGTGCAAAATACCAAGGAGAAGGTGTGGACCATGAAGGATGAGCAAAAGGGAACCAAGGGGGAACATATGTGTTCTAGTTAGGGTTGTAATATGAATAGGATTCCCCTTGCATGCCTTTCTGGTATGGTAAAGGTCCTTGAGGCCTCCTTTGGATGATATAGCAGAGTTGTTCAGTCACCCCTTCAATTCCCTGATACACAAATTTTAATCCAGGAAGAGAAGGAAACTTTTATGTGGAGTGGTTCTCCTCACAGACTGAGTAGATTTCTATAAGATTCAATGGAGACTCGTTCCTAGGGTGCCTCCTAGTGCATCTAGGGAAAAAAGAACTATGTCCCCTCCTGCTTCCTTTTGATCTACATGGTGTCCATTTGTATAACAAGGGTATGCAACGTTTCACTCTTGAAGTCTTCCAATATGTTCCCAATTTCACTTTTTATTAATGTGTTGGAGGAGGATGAACTAGCCAAATCTTGACTAGCCCTACCCTTCTTTCTGGCTTCCCTAGAATGATTTTTGAAAACTATCTTGATATCATCATAGGGTAACTGATAGATGTCCCCTCTTGACAGCAGGTTTAGGGTTTCTAGGAGATATTCCCTAATCCCTCTAATAAGGACTATCTTAAGTGATTCAGGATCAAGGGTGCACCTAACCCTTTTGTAGCTGAGTTGGAACCTTTCCGCATAATCTCCCAAACATTCATCATGTCCCAAGGTCATTCTAAAATTTCCTCTTTGCTATCTTTGGACTTGTAATAGTCCTTATACTTGTTGAAGGCTTGCTGCATGTGAGGCTAGGTGGTGATGTAGTCCCCAGGTAAACCCATGAACCAGCACAAGGATGCATCTTTGAGGGTGGATGGGAACAATTTCAACTTCTAGTCATCATAGCTATAATCATAAGTTCTACATACAACATCAGACTCTAACAAAAAGGTATCCGGGTCCTCTGAGGTCAGGCCATGAAAGTGAGAAAGGGAAGAGAGGCTTATGCTTTTCATCCTAGCATCTCCATTAGTTTCTCTAATGGGAAAATCATCCTCAACTTTATTCTAAACTTCTTCTCTATCTCCAATCCCATTTCTATTTTTAGCCATGGTATAGGGCAGTGGAATGGTCTCTTCTTCTTCCCCAATAGGATCTTCAAATATTTTTGGTTGTTCACCTAACGGGTCCTCTAACTCACAACCACCGAAGAAGAGAGAAGGTTGGTTCTTCGATGTGGTTGGAGTATTTGGAAAAATTTCCCTGAGTTGTCTCTACTCCTACGAGGCATGAAAGGAGTTTCTTTTTTTTCCACGGTTTTTTCCAGAATTACTTGCAGAATGGAAAGAAAAAAAACAAAACTGCAACTACTTGTTAAATGGAACTACTTGCAGAATTGGAAAGAAAGAAAAACAAAGTTGGAACTACTTACTAAATGGAACTACTTGAAGAATTGGAAAGAAAGAAAAAGATTGCAACTATTTGTTGAATGGAAATATTTGCAAAACTAGTAAGAAAGAAAGAAAGAAAGAAGAAATCACATCTACTTAGACACCTCCCCAACAACGACACGAAAAAGTGATGATCGCCAGTATTGCAGAAATAATGTTTCAACTCTTGGGGCTACCAACTTTACTTCATCAACCTGAGGTTCGTACAAACTTGGAGGTGATAGTGTTGTATACACAGTAGATGCAATGGTCTACCGTTGTCACTTCTCAACTAGGGAGGTAGAGCACTGGGGTTTTTCAAACTAGCCTTCTATTGAGTAGAAGGAATCTGGCTACCAAATGGAAATGGAAAAATTATCCTTAATGCAAAAAGGGAATGATGCCTACTCTAGGAAATGAAACACTGAAGTGAAAGGTGTTATAAAGTGACATGAAATCATCTAGCTAAACATATACACATTTTGCTTACAAAAGAAGCCTAGCTTAACGTTTTCTATAACATTTAGTGATCTGGACTAACTGAGCATGGAATTTGATCTAAGAAATATTATGACTATTGCATGCATGTGCTAATTTAGAAATTGGAAAAAAAAAAAAAAAAAATCCTTTTTTTTAATATTTAGTTTTATGAATTTAAATGCTAATTTTCACTTGTTCTTTGACAAGGGAGACATGTATGGAGGAAAAGTTTTGGACTAGTTCAAGGGTATGGAAGGTAAGTGGAGGCCTAATCTAAGCTCGGATGACAATTTCTGCTCAATTCAGGCTTAAAATAGGTTGCTATATGGTTTCCTGTAGTACTATAGGATGTCTTAGTTCTACTACAGGATGCCCTATTTTACTACAGGAAACAGACCAAAAACTTAGGAGATGGTAAGAAATGTAGAATGAAGTGTGCGAAAGGTGTCTGATGGGGAAATAAGGCATGGGGGAGGTGCACACTAACCAAGGCTCAGTCAAATGCTTCAAGATGGTTGGATTTTCTCAATGGAAATGACCACTTTTCTTACAAAACAAGAATTAGGATTTAGGGTTTGGTGGACCTTAGGAGCATAGGTGGATAAGACTTGGATGAGGAAAATGAGATGAGGTCTCCTTGCAAATTAGAAGATCCTGCAACAACATACACTATTTTCTTCATTTACGCACAAATTCATCTATACATGGAAAAGATGAGTTGAATGGAGGAAAACATAGTTATTAATATCTAATGGATAAGTTTATGAATGGAATTGCTTTTAAACCATATCAAACTCAAGAGATCAAAATGAAAATTGAAAATACCTCTAAGAAATTCAAAGGCAATGATATATTCATCAAGAAGCCCTAGGTTATGCAGTAATAAAACAAGAAATGTGTTTTTGGGTTGTGTGAATGGAACCCTAAAATAATGATCCCATAAGGGAGATGAGGTGAAAGCCACTATCACAAGCGTTTTTGAAGTTTTTAATATCACTATGATACCACTGATCTATCTATCCACAAATGGAAGAAAAGAAATTAATCATTCAAATACTTGTAGATTAACAAAACCAAAATCATTTCAACAGCTAACTATGAATGTAATATGAGCATACATGTACAAAAATACGAACCTCTACTACTATGGTTGGGCCCTAACCCAAGAGCTTCAGCCCTCTGAGTCAAATCAATGTTGGATCAAGGGAATGCTTGTCATTTTCATTAAAATATCAAAAGATTCATCAATCACAATGTCTTAGCTTGAAAATCCCTCTTGAATACAACAAAACAAAGTCGAATCCTAGTGAAGCTCTAGGCCTTTTTATTTATACAACTTAAGCTACCAACAACTTCCTTAAATCTAGGGAGGCTTGGCTCCCAAATCGAGATCAAATGGTCTTTAACTATCACTGGCTTGGCTGCGAATGACCTCAATGGCTTGGCTGTTGTAACTTCGAGCTGATGAGATTTGCTGCAAGAATCTTCAGGTGAGTGAGGATTTAAGGAGGGAGATCCAATCTCCTAAAATTCCTCTTGTTTGTCTACTTCGATTTCCTACACTTTAATTAGCCAAAATTGCTTCAAAACCTTCAATTAATCCACATTAGATCACAAGACATGAAATCTCATCTTTACCCTTCTCACTATGAAAAATATAACCCGTTGATTTTAATATGTTGGTTAGTGGCATTAAGGTCCATATAATTTACCCATTGATGAACCTCATAAACTTCATTGATAAATTCATCTAAGGAAAATCAGGATGAATCTGAAGTCATCAAAGGATGGAGAAGAGGTGCCAACAAGCACAAGTGAGAGGATAAGGGTATGTACTCTATAACTTCGCGGTCCCTATTTCTATGTTGTAGCCATGATATGTATATTATTTGGTTATGCCAATACCCAAAAGTTTTCAGACCAATAGATACCCCTGATTGATGCAGCCTCTGATAGCTATGTTATGGATAGGGGTACTATTATATCCAATAATTTAGGTATCCAAATCCTAGATTATAGGAAGAAACATAGTTTTTATGAAGACGTTGTTCCCTAATTTTACATGAGTACCTATGTAATGGACGTTATTTGCTTGAATTATGATTTCCTATCCATGGGATGGAAATGGACCATACAGGACCCTATGCCTATCCACATCTATCATAGTACTCTCTAGGAGTCCAAATATCAGCCCCATTTCTACACAATTTACCATGGAGTTATGCTTCCAATCCACCAGTTTGTCTTTAATGAAAAATGCTCTAGAATCTCACATGAAGCCAACAACCACGTCTTATTAGTTGACATATGTTTTGAAGAAGAGTCATTTACAATGTTCGGTTTTTTGGTATACTTGCGCACCCACATGTGCTACCCCTATATATTCCCGACAAGCTCTTAGCCCAGGAAATATCCTATGAGACTACAGGAAATGGCCTATATAAGGTCATGAAAGATAACAAAAAGACAATGTGGTCTATCTTTCTCTTTCATTGTGGTGTCTATTTCATTGAGAATTTCAAGCATGCTGCTAAGGAAATGGAGGAAATCCATCTTATGAACTTTCCAACCATTCCAAATAAGCATTTTGACCCCATTGATATTGCCAAGAATGTTACAACTCAGGAAAAGCTCAAGAAATTCACAACTGAGCCTGGTAAGTTTGATGACCCGTTTGAGTCAGCTTCCTACTATGAAAAGGTTGAGAGAGATGCATCAATGTAGTTCATTCCCAAGAATTACTTCAGTTCAATCAATACATGACTAAAAGGATCTCCCACTTGCTTACAAAGTTGTTAAAACTCAATCAGCAGAGCACAGAGCAAGACAAAGGAGTGAGCACATCATAAGTCTCAGATGTAGCTCATACTAAAGAGACAAATTATTCTTCTTCTTCAAAGGAAAAGGAAGTTTTGATCGACAAGAATGTGGAAGAAATTTTAGAAGAGTTTTCCAAACAATCTGACCCCAAAATTTTGCAAACTCCTAGAAACATAGAGAATACCTTGTTGATTGTTGAGGCTTCAAAGGAAACTATGGAAACTGATGATTTGGAGACTATCCCAGTATTTCCGACCTCTAAGGTCATTCTACAAATAGAGGAGATTCTTCCTCTTGATGTATTCTACATTCTAAATCATAAGGCAGTGGTTAGAAAACAAAGGAAAATGAGAAGAACTGAACAAAGCCATACTTTGGTCCTTGGAAATGCCTCCTTCCAGGTACTTTGGAAAGACTCCCAAGTAGCCCTGGCTGAAGACCTAGGAAGACTATCACAGTATGCAAGAGCTTATGCTAGTGCAACAATTGATAAGGCCTCAAAATGCAAAATATCCCTAGGGAGAAGGATGAGAAGATAAGGCAACTTGAACAAGGTTTAGAAAGTCAATAGCAGGGAGTTGCTCAGCAATGGAAAGCTCAACTTGCATAGTTGCAAGCCAGTTTTGATAACCTGGAGATTCAATATGAATCTGACATGAAGAGTCGATATTCTAAAGTACAAGAGCTGCAACATAGAATTGAGCAACTAAAAGAAAATCCCAAAATTGCAACATTCAAAAAATAAGTAGCAAAGATAAATAACCTAATTTCTCAACATCAGGTTGTATTTTGTCAAAAATTGGCCATTATCCATTACCTATGCCAATCAAGTGATTCACTTGTAGATAAATTTCCCAATCTACGGACATATTACAGAGAAGTAGAGGAAATGATTTCCAACTTCATTTATTGATGGGACAACTCTAAGGATCGATCGACCAATCTCTCCAAAATAGAAGAATCTCAAAAGATATTTTCTTTCAAGAATGAGAGATTAAGCTTAAACATGTGTAGATGGCGATCTATGGTGCCATGGATATATCAAATAAGATTATTGAATCAATCAACGATATAATATTGCAGACTAATCTCATTTCTGAGTGCCCTAAAGATACCTTTCCCAATGTAAAATTGCTAACAAAGACTTGGAAAGAATGATCAAAGGAGAAGGCTGAGTGAATAAAGGAACTATCAAAGATTTACTTGGAATGCCATTGGAATTTCCTTGTCAAACTAAATAGTCAGTGGTTAATGCTAAGATTTTTTGCAAATACCACCAATTATCTTCTTCCAACACTCAACAATGCATTATTCACTGCTTGGATGCACATTTATCCTCACCATCCACCTCAATTGAAGATGGTGATAAACATATGAAAGCTTCAACAACAAATGGAAAAGAAGTCGTCATCCGAGTCATGATTAAAGTTGTTATAACAACAAGCCATTATTATCTTGTATTTTATTTTAAGTGTGGTTTGTTTAAACCACCCATAATTTTGTGGAACTTTTCTATATTTGAGTTTTTATTTCAAACTATAAATCCCCTTCAATATTATGAAGAAGGGGTTATGAATTTTTGCAAGAAATCTTTTGGTTTTCACTACTGTAGCTGAAAATAAGTCTTAATAGAAAGAAGAAAAACTCTAATTTAACTTATGAGCAGAGTTAATGTGTATCAGGTGCTATTATCTATATATTGGTGCTATGTTTAAGATTTGAATTATTACTTCTTTTCAAGTTTTTCATATATTTTATTTCATATGATTGAACAATTATCACTATTGATGTGTTTTAATCGAAATATTCTAAGTGTATATACAAATAATGATATATTATATGTGCAGTGAATTATATCAACAAATTTAATAAAATTAGTTATCATTACTTGTTTCATATTCATGAATGGTTTGATGACCTACATTGTCATATTATGAGTGAAATCTTTATGTCACATATATATAGAAGATATATTGTCATGGGATCGATATTGTAAGGGCTTTAATTGTATTCATTTCTATTTTATCTACATCCATCAACCTTCACACCTATATATCTTTTATCCACTATCATATATCTTTTTAAGGGAAGTTGGTCCCATCAACCCAGTTGGAGCCACCATCTCAAACGAAAAAGGAGCTTCTCTAAGTAAGCAACCAAGTCGTTTTCCCCGATGTTGAGGTTGAGATTTTTGAGCCTTCAACATTTTTGAGCACTAGAAAGAGGGCCTTCAAACTATGAATGGAAAGAAGATCCACTCTAAAATTAAAATGTCATTCAGAGAGTCAATCCCCCTCAAAATAACCACCAACCTCCAAATCCCATTCTAAATCTCCAAATCCATGATCTGAAGTTGCTCAAACAACCACCAATGCTCCTAGCACACTTCCACTTTCAAAATCTCCTAAAGTTCAGTCTTTAATCCATAAATTAGAGGAAATCTCTATCTTTGGAGAGAAAATTGTTCAATCGGACATATCGGAAGGAATTTTTACATCCTCTCTACAGTCTTCTGATGTAATAACCAGATCCAAGAGTTAAAATCTTGGAGTCAAATCTTTCGAATTTCCATTGGTCACTCATCACAGAAATAAAAGCACACAAAAAATCACTCTTATGTTAGTGAACTTACATCATCATCCCCTCCTATTACCCCTTTTCTTGGTTCTAGTTCTTATTCTACCTCTTTATGTTCTTCTTATCAACCTCTTATCCCATCCATTTCTCAAACACAATCATCTGGTGGAGTTGTAATTAGTAGCACCGCCACGACTTCTTCCATTGTCCCTTCCCTTTCATCTTCTGCATATTTAATAACCTCCTTTATTCTTGTAATTAGCAACACTGCAACTTCATCTTCCACTTCCCAATGTTTTTCATATTCTACTTCTTCTTCAACATCCTCTGTTGTAATAAATCCAAATATGGCTAACATACCATGGAACGATCCAAGGGAAGTTCAGATGGCTCCACCACTACACCCTCTACCTAAAAACATAGAAACATGGCTTCTTAAATACAACCATGATGATGGCCTCCCTACAAAGGAACATTTTCATAATTTTATGTTGGCCATAAATTTAAATGGACTCAATGAAAAAGATTGTGTTGTTAGATTTTTTCCTTATAATTTTGAAGGATCAACATGATAATGGTATTTTTCTCTTCCATCTGGGTCTATAACTAGTTGGGATATGTTTCAAGAGAAATTCTTACTCAAATTTGGAGATGACCGAACCATCACTAGTTTGATTAATGATTTTTCAAATCTAAAAGCTAATCCAAGTGAGAAGGTTAAGGATTTCAATTCAAGGTTTAACAAGCTACTGAAAAAAATCCTAAAACCTTCTAGACCTGGAGTAGATGTCCAATTCGAATGGTACATTAGTTATGTTCCTTCAAACATATCAATATTTGTAGATAGGGAAAAAAAATTCATTATCTGATAATATGAAAGAGGCCTTATCTGTTGAAAAGAGAATCCTTTCCCTCGAGAAGAAAATGTCTCTTAAGGAAAGGAAACAAACTAAAAAGGTAACTTTCAAGGATGAAGCAAAGAAGAAAAATCCAAAAGATCCTTTCGATCGAGAAGTATTACAAAAGGTTGGCAGGACTATGTCAAATGAAATGGTAGAGATCAAGAAACAGGTTGCTACATAATCTAAAAGGCCTTTTCAACACTTTAGAAGAAATCCATCCCAATCACAACCACTTGCCATCATTTCTAATGTAGAATCTGACTAGGATGATGAAGAGGAAGAATCAGGCCTATTTGCTGAAGAGTCCCAAGAATAATAATTAGAAGAATCTCATGGATTGTGGGATTTATTTTAACTTCATCAGAAAATGAGGAAGAAGAGGAAGCCCTACCTGTTAGTATGAGAAGTAAATACCTATTGATACTCCTCCAACAAATCAAAAGCAAAAGCCTCTTGCTCCTCCTGCTAAAGAAAAAACCATAGTAAAAAAAGACTTATACTTCTCCCTCAAGTTCTAATCCTACTGCTTCTAAGCTTCCTTCTTCAACTAAAACCCTTGTAGTCTCTGATGTTATTGAGTATAACATTGTGGAGGACATGAAGAAGGTTAAAACCAACATCTCCCTATATGAAGTGAGCAAGCTGAAAAAATGACATAAATTCTTACTTAAGGAATTAAATGCAATTCTTGCATCTCCATTACCTATTGTTGTTACTTCAAGAGCTTCAAGAGGAAAAGGTAAGCCTCCTCATGTCTCTTTAGATAAATTTGGCCCTTTAGATGCTACTCTAATCAGAGATAGATGAAACTCTCATACTCCCCCCTTTCTCTTGACTTTTTAAATTTTTTAACATAAATGTTCATAATTTTTTGGTAGATTTGGGTGCATCATCTAATATGCTACCTTATGCAGTTTTCCTTAAGATGAATATATCACCTCAGGAATCAGTTGTAAAAATTGTTCAATTGCATCACTCAAAGAACAAAGTTTTAGGGGAGATGAATTCTATCTTGATTAGAATATCTTCAAACTCTAAAGTTTTTTAGATAATTAATATTTTAGTAGTTGACATTCCTGAGTTTTATGGCCTTATTTTGAGCAAAGACTAGTCTTAAAAGCTACATGGTTATTTTTCAACTAATTGGTCACATATGTTGCTTCCCTACCATGGAAAACCAAATCAAATTTGTGTCGATAGAGAGAAGCATATGAAAAATTCAGCCACCGATTTTTATGAAGAAAATGAACCAATAGTATTTTTAGATAACATCCTCGGAAACTATTATTTTGAATCTTTCTTCGGAAATTTGTCTGCACAACTTCTCCATTTTCAGTTCATTCTTTATCATCTCAAATAAAAAAATATTCACAAATAGATTCATCTAAATGCATTAATATTGCAAACAACATTGTAAACAAACTTGATAATTTATTTTGGATTCTTTATTTTAATGGTTCAAAATCCAATGAAGGTGTGGGAGATGGATGCATATTGGTAAGTCCCAAAGGTGAGAAAACTATGCTTACATGAATATTAGAATTCAATTGTACCAATAACATTCTTTACTATGAAGCGTTGGTGCAGGGTTTACGAAAGGCCATTAGCCTTCACATCAAATACCTTAAAGTGTTTGGTGATTCAGATATTATCATTAAACAAGCTAGAAACATTATCCACTGTGTTGCTAGTCACCTTGGACATTATCGGTATTTGATTCAAGACCTCACTGTTGACTTTAATACATTTGAAATAGCTCCCATCCCAAGGATACAAAAAACTAGTGCAAACATCCTAGCAAATGTTGCTTCTAAACTCATTCCACCCAAGGATTTTAGCCCTGACAAATTTTCAATTAAATTGATTTTTCACCCCTCCATTCCAAATAAACTAATGAATTGGTGTTCGTTTAATGATGATAATGATATTATGAGTTTCTTAACATCAGAAGGTTCTTACTCTAATCATGTAATTGATGAAGATGAGCATGACAAGATGCAAAATAGGTCCGTTGACAAAAATAATTTACCCAAACCTATAGTTAAATTGGAAGACTTATATGACTCAAAAGATAGATTCAAAAGAGCCACCAATTGCAAAACTCAGAGTTCTATCTTAAAATATGAGTCAGTTAACATAGCATCTGATCATAAACCTAAAAACATTAACTTGGGCATTGCACTCTCACCAGATGAAAGATCTACTTTCATTCATTTTTTGAAAATGTACAAGGATGTTTTTGAATGGGATTATGATAGTCTGAAAACATACAATAAATCTATCATCCAACACATTATTCCTATTCTTCCAGATGTCAAGCCTATTCAACATAAACTAAGAAAGATCCACCCTAACTTGGAAGCTCAAATTAAGACTGGACTAGACAAGCTTCTGAAAGCTAAAACCATTTTTCCAGTCAGACATTCCAAGTGGGTCTCAGATCTTGTGTCTATCAAAAAGAGTAATGGAGGCATTTTCATTTGTATTAACTTTAGGAATTTGAATAAAGCTTGTGAAAAGGAAAATTTTCATTTACCCCCAATGGAGCAAATTTTACAATCTGTTGTTGGTTCTGAACTAAGGTCCTTAGATGGTTTTTTGGGATATAATCAAATACTTATAAATCGAGATGATAGAAAGAAGACCACATGCAGGACTAATTGGGGTACATATGCTTATCAGAAAATTCCGTTTGGATTAATTAACACTGGAGCTACTTTCCAAAGAGCTATGGATATTGCGTTCATAGGTTTGATTAACAAATCTATTGTAGTGTATCTTAATGAAATTACAATTTATTCCAAACAAAGTAAGAATAATTTGCATGATTTCAAGAAAATCTTTGAAAGATGTAGGAAATTTGGAATCTCCTTGAATCCAAAAAAGCTATTTATTTCTCTTAACGAAGGAAATTTTTTAGATTTTATTATCTCTAAAGAAAGGATATGTATAAACCCTGATAGAATCAAGGAAATATCTAAAATCTATTTTCCCCATAACAAAAATTCTCTATAGACCTTCTATGGGCAAATTAATTTTGTCAAAAGATTTGTCCCAAGTTTCTCTCAAATTGTACTTCCTTTACAAACCATGATCAAGAAGAAGTCAATATTTAAGTGGGGACTCATTGAAAGAAAAAAAATTGGAGGCAATAAAACAAGCAACCACATTGATGCCCCTTCATTATCAACCCCTAATTTTACTAAATATTTTATTCTTTATACTTTTGTTTCCCAACAATGTTACACAACAATCTTAACTCAACCTAATGAACAACAAATTGAGGCTCCAATTTAATTCTTTAGTTCAAATCTATAACGATCTTAGCTCAATTACTTAGACGCTGAGATGCAAGCTTTTGTAGTCTTTAAATCCATAAAGCATTTTAGGCCTTTTCTCCTAAAGACACACACTAAAGTAATTGTTCATTTCCCTATTGCTAGGAAATTACTTATTCAGAAATAATTAGGAGAGAAAAGAGCTAATTAGGTTACTTCCATGCATGAATAGGACCTAGATATTAAACCAACTAAAATTGTCAGAGGTCAAGGTTTTTGCGGGTTGATTACTAGATATGATGACAACTCAGTTAATCAAGATTCAGGTAATAATTTTCATATCACAAATTTATTTCCCATTGACACTGAATCCCACTATGTTGATCTCATTTTTTATTTAAAAAATGGTTATGCTCCACTATAACTCAATTACAAGAAGAAGAGAGCTCTCAGAGTAAAGGATAATCAATATCATATTGTTAGTGATGTATTATTTAGAAGAAATTATGGTTTTGTTTTGTTAAGATGTCTAGAAAAGTCTGAAGCTCAAAAGGTCTTGCGGGAGCTACATGATGGACTAGCTAGAGGACACTATGGTGGAGATACCACTGCTCACATGATCCTAAATGATGGTTATTATTGGTCAACTTCATTAATGGACACTCATTCTTATGTTAGAATGTGTAAAGTCTACCATATTGTTGTTGGAAGATAAAAGAAACCAACCTTTCCTTTACAACTAGTTAACATTGAACAACCCTTTGAACAATGGGGAATGTACATAATAGGAGAGACTGTTCCACACCCTTCTATGCATCATAAATACATCTTGACTGCTACTAATTACTTCACCAAGTGGGTAGAAGCTATACCCTTGAAGGTCGCCAATTCTGAGAACATTATTGAATTCATTGATCAATTTATTATTACGAGATTTGGTCTTCCTCATGCTTTAATTTTTTATGATGCATTATATTTTTTAGGTAACACTATTACGAAACTTTCCCTTAAAAAAGGTTTTAAATTGAAGTATTATGCAAACTATTATCCACAAGGAAACGACCTACAAGAATCTACTAATAAAAACCTTAATAGAATATTCAAATGAACCATTGATCAGAATAAAAAAAAAATGGCATAAAGCTCTAGTCTTTGCATTATGGGTTGACAGAATTACCCAGAAGGCCTCTATAAGCACTTCTCATTTTCAATTAGTATATGGTAAAGAAGCTATTTTACCACGTAATCTAGCTATACCATCACTAGCCCTAGTGCAATCCATTGAAGAAAAACCTTCCTCTACTCTTCAACTAAGAATGTCTCAAATCCTTAAACTAGAGGAAGAAAGAGATAAAGCTAGATAGGTCCATGTCCATCACCAACAATTGGTTAAATCTGAATTTGATGTAAGTTCAATTCAAAATATAAATTTTGAAATTAGCAATCTAGTTCAGAAATGGGGCAAAACCCATGAGGAGAAAGGAAAACATTCAAAGTTCCAAAGACTATGGCTAGGCCCATTTTAGATTATTCAAAAACTAGGCTCGTCAAATTTTATTCTACAAGATCTACAAGGAAAGAGGGATGTTCTTCCTATTAATGGTATTTTTGAAGAAATATTTTTATTAAGGATGCCTATGCTTTTGTAAATATGTAAATAATCATATGTATATACCGGCATCTTAGCCTTAGCATCATTAGGTAATACACTTTTGTCCTCATATTGGGATCTCTCATCACTAAAATGAAGTTTGACTGATTAAGCGAGAGATTTTTAGAAAGCAATCTTAACATTGAGGTTTAGTTTTGCAAATTACAACAAAACTCTAAAATCTTTATATCCATTAAATTGTGAATGTTCCATAGCTTGAAAATTTTATAAAATCTATTTATCCCTTGATTAATCATACAAAAGGTTTTAATTCAAAAAATTAATGGCTATTATGAAGTTTTAGCATATTTTGACTACAATTGTCATCCATTACTCTTAAGGAGTAAATATGCCTCCCCATCCCTTGTTTTTTAAACTTTTTAGAGTGTAATTCAAAAATATATTAAACTTGAAAGATAACAGGTCTCATCATGAGCCAACTTACCATGATCATGGGAAACCAATGATACTCATATTATTAAATTGGCCACCAAACCAGGATAATGGCTTATAGATATATAACCATAAGACAAGAGGTCTCCTCACAAGTCGACTTGTTCAGTGTCATTATAACCCATGAATGGCATTGTCATAATCTGGTCACCAAATTAGGGCAATGGCTTTTAGGCAAACTTAAAAAAAAAAAAAATTAAAAGAAAAAGATTAAAAACACCCAAATTTTTTACTATAAGTGGATGGGATATCGGCTTATCTGTGGTTAAAGGGTAACCCTTTAGAGGCTATGGATGCTTGCTAGCAGCAGTGGCTCTACCAGTGATAAATTGGCCTATCTATAAAGCTAAACTTCAGCTGTTTTTAACTTTATCTTTATGATTAGATGACAAACATGGATAACAAAGGGTTTATCAATAAGCAGATTATGAGATAATTTACAAAATGATGAGTTCTTTTATCCAAGAGTGACTGTTATCAAACTAAACTTTAAGAATTTTTATCTTTCTAAGTCTTCTTGTTTAATTAATTAAAACTTCACTTATTTTTAACAGAGATAATTGTTTCACCCAGTGTGTTGCCAATTTTTCTACTACTCAACATCCCCCATTATAGTTAATGGTAGAACTAATAAATAATGGCAACCCTTTTAATTTAGGATAAACCCAAAAAATCCAATAAAACAAGGTAATATTAGCTTTTTTATTTCGAAAGCTTAATTAAATCTAGAGATTTCCCATATTGGAACTAAAATATCAGAGCTTAAACCTTAAACATTGGCTTTTACTTAAAAAAACTATCTTCGGAAGTATAATATTGGAGCTTTCCAACATGTCCCATTAATAAAAAAAAATTGATTAAAACATGTCTCAATTAGGTTTCCTACATCCTAAATCCTTAAAAAAAATAAAGTGTTATGTTTTATGTATAGCAATAAAGGTCTAATCCCTCAAGACTGCCACAAAGAATATCGAGGATTCCATATCGACGTTTTCATTTTGATGACCATGTCAAATTCTCTGATCCTCTGATCTCCGATATCCCTTCTCACTACTTTATCCAATACATGACCCCGCCAATCCTCCAATCCTTCGATATTTGTCTCACCTCCGACTTCCGATCTCTGATATACTACCTGCCTTTTATATTGCAATTGTCATATCAAGGTTTTATAATCAGCAGTTATCCTTTCAAATCCCCGATATGAAAACGCCAATGTGAAACCTCTGATAATTCTTCCCACCTATAATATTAATCTTTTATGCACTATAAGCCTATTAGAGGTAAATGATATCGCAAGCATTAATCGTGCGACAATGAATTTTAGCAGATAAAGTTCTTTGATATGCTGAAATGTAATATGACCCATGTGAATTCATGTTTTATCAATAAATGGCCAAATGTGGAGAATTAATGATTTTTGATATAATAAATGCCTTCATTATTACTAATGATTTACTGAGATTTCGATCATAAAAGTCTTGGATTATTGCGAAATTAGTTATTTTCTAAGTTATTCACTTTGAGTGTTAGTTTCTCCTCACTCTTGGATTTCTCTTGACAGGCCAATCCTGACAAGCATAATTCAGCAGAAAACTTTGAGTCGACCAAGCCTACAAAGAGACCTATTGTTCAACAACAATCAATCGCTCCTCTCCCTGAGGTCACAAAATTTCCTACATTATTTACTGATACCACATGCACCATAGACATCAAAACCTATACTTGGGAGGGCATGTATCATGTTTTTGAAGATGAAGTACTAAGGGTCATAGAAAGAGTAGCCACAACTGTAGATTCATACCCGGTTTTCAATAATACATATAGTGATTTGGCCAATTCATTCCTCCACAAAATTTTTTCTCGGTTGAACATCCTGCCTTACATCGATATGATCGGATGGGTCATTGACCATCTAAACATAGCTGATAGAAACCTTATGACCAAGAGGAACATGGTCATCAACTCTTTCACTAGCAAAGATTTGACTGAGATGTACCATTTGCTGTGATCTCAGAAAAAATTTGATAAGGACTTCATTGAGAAATTCATGAAGGAAAATCAGGATGAATATAAATTCATCAAAGGATGGAGAAGATATGCCAACAAGCACAAGCGAGAGGATAAGGCTATGTACTCTATAGCTTCTCTTGTCGGTCCCTATGCCACCATGATATGTAGATTATTTGGTTATACAAATACCCAAAAAAATTTAGATCAAAGGGTACCCCTGATTGATGCAACCTCTAATAGCTATGTTATGGATTGGGGAACTATTCTATCCAATAATTTAAGTATCCAAATCCTATATTATAGGAAGAAACATAGTTTTTTATGAAAACATTGTTGCCCCATTTTACATGAGTGCCTATGTAATGGATGTTATTTGATTCACTTATGATTTCCCATCAATGGGATAGAAATGGACCATACAAGACCCTATGCCTATCCACATCTATCATATGATTCTCTCAAAGTCAAAAAATCAGCCCCATTTCTACGACATTTTCCATGGAGTTGTGCTTCCAATCCATCAGTTTATCTTTAATGAAAAATTCCCTAGAATCTCACCTGAAGCCAATAACCACCTCTTATCAATTGGAAGATGATTTGGATAAGAGTCCTTTACCTATGTTCAGGTTTTTGGCAGCCTCCCCCACCCACATGTGTTACCCTTATATATTATCGAAAATCTCCTAGCCTGGGTAATAGCCTATGAGACTATGGGAAATGGCCTATCTAGGGTCATGAAAGATAGCAAAAAGATAATGTGCCCTGTCTTCACTTTTATTGTGGTGTCTATCCCCTTGATAATTTCAAGCATGCTACTAAGGAAATGGAGAAAATCTAGCTTACAAACTTTCCAACCATTCTAAATCGGTAGTTTGACCAAATTGATACTGCCAAGAATGTTACAACTTAGGACAAACGCAGGGAGTTCACAAATGAGCCTAATAAGTTTGATGACCTGTTTGATTCAAAACACAACTATGCAAAGGTCGATAGAGACAAAACAACGCAGTTCAATCCCAAGGAATCAATTCATTTCAATCAATACATGACTAAAAGGATCTCCCACTTGCCCACAGAGTTGTTAAAACTCAATCAATAGAGCACAAAGAAAGACAATGGAGTGAGAACATCACAAGTCTCATATGTAGATCCTACTAAAGAGACATAGGCTTCTTCTTCTTCAAAGGCAGAGGAAGTTCTAATAGAAAAGAATCTGGAAGAAATTTGGGAACATTTTTCCAAACAATTTGACCCCAAAAGTTTGCAAACTCCTAGAAACATAGAGAAGGCCTTATTCACTATTGAGGCTTCAAAGGAAACTATGGACACTGATGTTTTGGAGATTATCCTAGTATTTTTTACCTTCGATGTTTTTTTTTTTGCATGTGGTTCACGATCACCCTGGTCAGTGAGTGGTCGCTACATCCACGAGAAAATCTGGGCAATTAGTCTAGGCTAATCGCCCCTTGGCCTACTGGCAAGACCTGACCCTAAGGGCTTCATGTGGATTCGACCCTGTGACCTCCCGATGGCGAGGTACGGTTTTTGACCAACTGAGCTAACCCTTGGGGCTATTTTTTTACCTTCAATGTTATTTTTAAAATAAATGAGATTCCTCCTCTTGATGTATTCCACTGTTTGAAGCATAAGGCAGTGGTCAACAAACAGAGGAAAAGGAGAAGAATTGAACAAATACAGACTTTGGTCCCTGACAAAGCCTCCTTTCAAGTACTTTGGAAAGATGCCCAATTAACCTCGACTAAAGACCTAGGAAGACTATCACAGTATGCAGGAGCTTATGCTATTGCAACAATTCATAAGGCCTCACAAATCCTTAGGGAGAGGGATGAGAAAATAAGGCAGCTTGAAAAGAGTTTAGAAAGTCAAAAGAAGGGAGTCGTTGAGCAATGGCAAGCTCAACTTGAATAGTTTCAAACCAATTTTTATAACCTAACGATTCAATATGAATGTGACATGAAGAGCCTAAATTACAAAGTATAGGAGCTGCAACATAGAATTGAGAAACTAAAATCCAATCCCAAAATTGCAGAGTTCAATAATGAAGAAGCAGAGCTAAAAAACCTACTTTCTCAACAACAGGTTGTATTTTGTCAAAAGTAGGCCATTATCCAAGACCTCTGCCAATCAAGTGATTCACTTGTAGATCAACTATCCAATGTAAGTACATATTATAAAGAAGTAGAGGAAAATATTTCCAACTTCATCAATTGGCAAGACAACTCTGAAGGCCGATTGTCCAATCTCCCCAAAATGAAAGAATCTCAGAAAGATATTGTCTTTTAAGAATGGGATAGCTTAAACATGTGGATATGGCAATATATAGTGCTAGTGATAGATAGAATAAGATCAATGAATCAATTAGTGAAAGCCTATTGTAGCTAATCACATTTCAAACTGCCCTGAAGATACCTTGCCCGATGTAAAATTGCTAACAAAGACTTGGAAAGAATGATCAAAGAAGAAGGCTGAGGGAATAAATGCCATATCAAATATTTACTTGGAATGCCATTGATATTTCCTAGTCAAACCTCACAGTCAGTGGTTGATGCTGAGGTGTCATGCAAATGCCATCAATCATCTTTTTCCAACACTCAACAATGCATTATTCACTTCTCAGATGCGCATTGATCCTCACCATCCACCTTAATTGAAGTTGATGACAGACATATGCGAGATTCGACAACAAATGGAAAAGCAATCCTCCTCCCAGTCATGATGAAAGTTGTTATAACAACAAGATATTATTATTTTTGTATTTTATTTGAAGTGTGGTTTGTTTAAACCACCCAGCATTTTGTGGAATTATTCTATATTTGAGTTTTGATTCAAACTCTAAATCCCCTTCAATATTACGAAGAAGTGGTTCTGAATTTTTGCGAGAAAAATTTTGGTTTGCACTAATGTAGCTGAAAAGAAGTCTTAATAGAAAGAAGAACCACTCTGACTTTACTTATGAGCAAATTTAATGTGTATTGGGTACTATTATCTATATATTGATGCTATGTTTATGTTTTGAATTATTATTTATTTTCAAGTTTGTCATATATCTTATTGCATAAGATTTAACAATTATCACTATTGATGTGTTTTAATTGAAATCTTATAAGTGTATAGACAGACAATGATATATTATATGTCCAGTGAATTATATCAACTAATTTAATTAACTATTTAATTAAATTATTTATCATTACTCGTTTGATGTTCATGAATGGTTTGATGATCTACATTGTTGTATTATGAGTGAAATATTTAAGTCACATATATAGAAGATATATTGTCCCGGGATCGATATTGTAAACCATTTAATTATATTCCTTTTTGTTTTATCTACATCCATCAACCTTCAAACCTATATATCTTTTATCTGCTTTCATATATCTTTTTAAGGGAAACTAGTCCCATCAACCCAGTGAGAGACACCATCTCAAACAAAAAATGAGTTGCCCTAAGTTCCCGACCAGGTGGTTTTCTCCAATGTTGAGGCCAAGATTTTTGAGCCTTCAATAGCACCATGTAAAGATTGATATTTCAAATATTAATCGAAGCATTTCACGGTAGGTTCCTTTTAATTATGTTTTACATCTTATGATTATAATCTCTGTGTAAACTAAATGGTTGACAAAGGGTGCGAGTTGCTTGGGTTGGCCACTAGACTAGCTCGAAACCACTCTGATTTGATGAGATTAGGGTATTTTATGATTTGTTACGTGATTATATTGAATTTTTCATTTACTATGTGGCATGGTGTGCTTGATGTTAGATTTGTAGGTTCTCTTAAAGCAATTTTCATTCTAATCTCTTTTTACTTTACTTGCGAAAACTGTCACTTAGTATACAGTGAATCTGTATGAAAAATGTTAGGCTGGTGATCTATCAATCTTCCTTTGAATTATTCATATTCATGATGTGTAATATTCAGAATATTTTGTGCAATTTTAACTTTTTATTTTGATTTATATATTGGCTTATGAGACTTTGTTTCTCTAGGCGATGACCACGTATCTTTTTATTCCGCTTGAACTTGAATATTTTTAATATTGCACTATTTTTTATTTGTAACCTCTACCCTAATGATTGCGATGAAGGATCTACAGGGTATCTAATTTCAAGCTATAGAGGTTGGTGTTCTTTTTATCCATCGAAATTAGTCTAGTTCTGAATGCTTGCATTGGTCCTAAAATGTGTTGAGGGCTTGATAATTCGATTTGTCCGCACTACTTATCATTATTGGAAGACCTCTATGATTTTTAAGCCTTCATTAATGCATACATTTTTCAATAAAAGGTAACTCGTGAATTGACATATTCATCTTTTGAATATTCATTTGACGTGTTTTCTTCCAGGTGTTATTTATTTCAAAAACATGATAATTGCTATAGTATGAGAGAGAGTGGAAATATTTAAATTAGGTCTATTTTATTTGCACAGTAAATGCACTTGAAAATGTGTGATAATTATTTTAGTAAGCCAAATTATAATCTCCTCAAAGCTATAGTGCATCAAGGTGGGTTGGATAGTATTAGTGCAAAAATTGTTAAAATAGTTGTGTGTTTATTAACCTACTTTGTATGAAGAATGGTGTGGATTGATATTTAATTCAAATTTATTTTTCCATTTACAATTTTCCTTTGTGATGTTGTTTAGCTTGAATTGGTAAGAATTGCCTCATTTCCAGTTAAATAATAGTTACTATTTACCTTTTGTTTGCCAATAATTAGGATTTCCTTTTGCAAGTGCTAATAGTGAAGGTTTGTCTTTGGTTTTGAAAATGTTAGGTTGAGGTTTTTTTCCACCCGTCAGGATTGCTGTTTATGCATTCTCACATTTCCTTTGAAGTGCATGATTCAATTTAATTTGTTGAAATTGAAACACAATTTAGAGTAGAATTTGATTTGCATGTTATTGGGGGTTCTCTCTGGCATTTCTAGTGTTGTGCCTCGAAGTTTATAAACTCCCATATTGACAATTAAATGTTGGTCCATTAATACGCCCTATATTGCACCCAACATTTTATTTTTGTCACTGGGGAGGCGCTTAGGGGATTGACCTTGGTAACTTGCTGTAATTTGATTTTCTTCTCACCTAATTCCTCTTGCAAGTTTTTGTTCTATGAATTTATTTCTTTCTTGCATATCTTGGTTATTTGAAGGTTTTTCATTTCTCAGGTGTTGTAAGAACCCCCTTATATATATACATTATTCCTATGCTCGCAATATATAGCAATTGGCTTGTTGAAGACATGAAAATGGTATTTTAAGGAATCATAAAATGAGGAGTTTTGATGTTGCTACAAAGATATACAAAATCATCCAATGAATAACTCGCAAGTGTATAATTTAATAGTTTGCTTGACCATAAAAATAATCTTATTAAATGTTTGATTTCAACATTGGATGAATTACAAGAATTACAAAAAATGGATGAAGAACCATTGTTGATCTATTATGCCAACTATATGAAGAAGCACTTCCATGGAAAGTGTCCACTTAGTAGCCTGAAAGTTTACAAAATTTGTGAAGAGGTTCATGGAACAAAACATTTCCTGTCACTATCAGGATTACTAAAGTTACTCAGGAAATCAAGTAAGGAATCAAATCAATTTTTAGGTATAAGTCAAACCCCATCATCATTTAATACTTGGAATACTACTTATTATCCTCAACAAGTTCCTCAAAAGATTTATAATCCTGTAGTTCCATGGAAAAATTTTAATTCTCCTCCAAATCAAAATCCTACTTCATGGCCATAGTGGCCCTATCCTTGGCCCTCTTCTTCGAGTCAGATATCCCCGTGTCCTCAAGAATGGTTTGGAACTTTTTCTCTAGGGAAGTCTTTCATGCAAAATCAATTGCTTAATCAACGACAAGAATCACAATTTTCACTCAATGCACTACTAAGTCATCCTCCTCCATGGTCCTATTGTGGCCAACAAAAACCCCCCCTTCTTATTTAGTTTTATTACTAATACTAAATAGGTGGGGACCCTTTATTAAAAAAAAAAAAAAAAAAATTAGCATTTGTATTCCCTTTTTGAATAAATCTTACTATCATAAACTTGGGAATATATCCACAAAACCCAAAAGGACTTAAGTTTTATGATAAGTTTGAACAAAATCATTCTCTCAATAATAAAGCGTCGCATCGCAAAGAAGGTAAATGGATAACATCATATAAGCAAACTCCTAAAGATTGCGAAATCGCGATGCGAGATCGCACACTAAAGAAACTCATCGCATCATAGTTTTCATACGCCTCAAGTATTACTTAAGGTGAAATACCTCAAGCCACCGATATGTGATGACACATCTCGCAAATTGCATTTCGTAGAAACATATGGTAATAAATGATTGTCAAACACAATGGATTAGTGATATCGCGATCTACGATATTGCGAAGCAAATCGCAAAATCGCTTTATCGCAGATCTGTATGGCTCAATGTTCAAAAAAATTTTCCGTAATCTGATGCTAAGTTATGCACATTAATGTTAATTTAATGAGTTTAGTTGATGATCATTAATGAAATATGGTTTGGATTTGATCGAAAGGTCATTTCACGTAGGGTGATATATTTTAGATGATTTCCGCATTTAAAGCTTTCCCATCACCTTATTTCTTATCATTACTCTTTCCTTATTTGTAAACTGCAGGAGCAGAAAGTAGAAAGGTATACATAGCAGTGTTTAGAATATTATGGGAAAGAAGGGAAAAGCTCTGAATTCTGAAGACAAATAAATGATGCCCTTATACATAGACACCACCTGTAACAGAGACACCGACATTACTACTTGGGAAGGCATGTATAGTCTACTCGAGGAAGAAAATCCTAGAGTAATGAAGGTTACAACAACTGCAGACTCATGCAGGTCGTCTAAGGCATCAATTACAGAACTAGCATGCTCATTCTTGCACCGGATAGCGACAAGACCCAAGATTCTTCCATACATAGACATGGTCAAATGGGTACTGAATAGTGCTGATATAACAGACAGACACTTTAAGACTCAGAGCAAAGATCTCATGGAGTCTTTCATCCCACAAAATTTAAGGTTTATATATCCTCTGACAAAATGCGCGCAAGAGGCGAAAAATATCACTAGGGAAGCACGAATCGAGAAATGGGGGCAGTTTCCGATGCGCGATTAATGCCATCGCTGGGCAAAAACCCTTGAGAAGGAAAGCCTCTAATCACTCAGTCACCTGTAAGCTCGGAAAATTGTAGAAAAAAGTGTTAGAGGCTAAAGGCAAAACCCGAGCTCTAAAAACCAGTGGCATTTATCAGGGATATCCTTAAGTGTACTTGGTTAAACAACACAGTCAATGCATGACTCTCAGATGTCTCACTAACTCTGCCAAGAAGATAGTGCTAGCACTTGCCAATCTTGTTTTTACAGGGCAACTAAAGTCGGAGGTCGGCCAACCAACTCTCCTCAAGCCGATGCTGAATGCTTGTGACCACAGAGAATAGATACATAGATAGTTAATTGCTAGATTCAGTTTTAATTTTAGTTTCAGTTTTAGTTTTGATTTATTTTTTCCTTAGATGAGGATGGTCATTTAAAACCTCCTCCTATATTTTTGTAATAAACTATTTTTAGATTTAGCTAGTAGTATTTCAACCCTTCTCATGCATTTAAAGAAGGGTCCTGAAATTTGTCAAAAACGTTTCCTCAGAACATGCACTTCTGCAGCCTCCAAGGAGGTTTTGATGAATGAATGGAACAAGATTTATTGATATCCGTGTTTAATATCTACTGCTGAAATGCACTTTTTTACTCTTAGTAGATGTTGAATTAACAAGAGTTAAATCATTATTGTTGAAGCTCATGAGTAGAACTTGTTATCAATGGTACTTTTATCTCTTAACGATTTTTGCTTATGTGTTAAGGTGATATTTATGTTCAGTTATTTATATATGAATGCTTTAATGTTTGAGTTATCATTTGGCACTTATATATGGTGATGGCTATTCTATTTATGCTTAACATATGAGTGACTTATTATGCAATGTGCTTTTCACAATTGTTTCGGCTAACTTTTTATATGAAATGGTTCATCTTTATTGAATTCTTTTCTCATAGTGATTGAATGATCTTTATTACCAAATGTCGTTAGAAATTATTTTATATCGCATAACCAAAATATTAAATCCCAGGTTAGTTTTAGAATTAGATATTTCTATTCATTAGACTACAATTGTATGTTGTTAAATTAGATTTAGAGTAAAAGCATTTTACTTAGAAATTATTAGAAAGGAAATATCAATTCTCAACACACACATATAAAAATTGGGAAACTGGTCCCATTATCCCCAGTTGGACCCACCATCCCAAATGGAAAAGGAGCTGCTTTCAAGGTCCGGACCAAGTGGGTATCCCCCCTTGTTGTAGACCCGATTTTTGGGACTTCAACAGGTCCCAACTACTTGTGCAACCTTACCCTAATCCATACTCTATCACTTATCTTGGGCAGTGCCCTATCCCTAATCCATACCCCAATCCTTATAATCATCCATACCCTATCCCTAATCCTAACCCTCGTCCACACTCTAATTAAAACCCTAGTGCAAACCCTAGTTCAAACCCTAACCCAAACCATATCCCACATCCTAATCCAAACAAGAGGTTGCACAAAAATTTAAAATATATATTCTTCCCATTGATTCCCCTATTGAGTATAATGATATATCTTCAAGGTTGGGGGAAGAGGTGAGTTTGGAAACATCTCCTATCACTATAGATCATTCACCTCATGAAGAAAAATTGATTCAAAGACCATTGGAGGAGAAATATTAAATTGGAACATGTTCTAAAATTTTTGTTGAAAATAAAAACCCTAGAGTCTCCCTCAACCATTCTTATCAATCTGAAAAGAAAATATTTGAGCCTGAATATGAGGGATATTTCTTTTGTCTTTCACCTAATTTAGTATTCCTCCAAGAGAGTGTTCATCAAGTTGTGGAAGATTTGTACAAGTTGGAAAATTATAAATATGTGGACTCCATTGAATACTGGTTTCAATCAGTTATAAACACACCTCATTCCCTCATTATTCGATAACTCTTATTACCATATCAATTAAAGCAGTTGGTTTCGCATACTCTGGTATGTCATGAAGTTTATTATTTAAAACTAAGTGTGAGTATATTTAGCATTTTGTTATGCAGCTAGCTATATTGGAAGTACTCCTACACTTGAAGGAGATCTTCCTCTCCCTAAATTAGGGTAGGGTAGGATAAGAGTAATGAATAAAAATGTCATTTGAAACCAAATTGTACGAACAACACTCTTGAAACCACAAATCCTAACACACTACTATTGAATTCTTTGTCATTAAGCACTCTGTTAGGCCCCTATACTACTAGTGTCACCCCTTATTGTTATTAGTACAAACCACTTATTATATTGATGTACCCATGTAGTGACCATATTGTTACTATTGTGCCCCATAGAAGCCCCCTATTGTTATTATTGTTCCCTTACATTATTATTGTTATGTCGGCTCTGATTATGTTATGACCCCTTAGACTCCTATATATAGAAAGGAGGTCTTTTCATTTGTATATCCCAAGAATTGTTCATTTATGTAATGTAAAGGAGGTTTCCCCCTCGAAGAGGCTGAATTCTAAGGCGTTGATCTATCTTTTCTATCTTTTTTGAGCTGGTTTCATAACATTTGGTATCAGAGCTTTGGATTCTAGGGTTTCGCTGTTCCAAAGAGGTCATCGTGGCATTTTCGCTATAATTTTTTTTCTGTGACGTTTCAGAAGTCGCAAAAAAAAACCATTTGAGAAGAAATCGTGCTAAACCTTGGGTACGAATTTCAAAGTTTTTCACGCGATATTTGCGGAGATATGATCTGAGGAAGTTGGTCCTTTTGCAGACTCTTGAATTACATTCCAAACAGGTGACCTGGGGAAAATCGTCATAACTTTCTCTCTAAGGATCAGATTGAAATTTCGTAAAAAGTTTCAGAAATAGGACGGACTGTAGATTCATGTGGGTGTTTTTTAGATCCAAAGGTCGCAACAGTGACTTGTGGCATGTCATACAAATTCGCTCTACTGAACTAGTCTATAATCAAGTCACTGTGGGAGATTTCGTATAACTCTTCCTTGGAGAATCCAATTTGGCTCAGACTTGTGGCATTGGAAAGAGGACACAAAGGGCTACTATAGGTCACAAATTCAGAACTAGATAATCAGAAAGTACAGAGATACATCAGAGGCAATATCGGGCTCCTACAAAGTGAAAAAAGGTGTGTAGATTTTCTTTAATTTTTGCTTAAGCTGGGTTTGAAAATTTATTTTGAAGGAATTCAAAGGGCATGTTAGAGAATTATTATCGGTAACTGATGCCCCGAGGAAAGAAAATGTCAACACCTAGTAAGGAGCCTGAAAGCTCTAGCATGACTCATGAAGAAGAAGAAGAAATGCTATATGATATATCAAAATTACAAGAACGAGTGCAACGAGTGTCACTTGCACAAAAAGCAAGAGAATCTAAGATGGATGGTCTAAGAAAATATGTAGAAGCTAAGATTGATGGTTTAAATAAAGGCGTAGAAGCTAAAATTGATGGCATGGATGATAAGATGGAAGAATTGAAGATAAATATGAATAAGTTGTTACAAGAAATGGTCAATAAGGGTGAAAGGGTACTAAAGGAAACTCATGATGAGAACAAAAGAAATGTTAATCATGATTCCATAGACTCTAATGTTCGATCGAAGACTCACCATATTCCAAAAATCGATATGAGGAAGTTTGATGGAAAGGATCCTGCCACATGGATATTACAGATGGAGCAGTTCTTCGATCTCAATAATGTGCCAAACACACAAAAGCTACGTATGGCAACTTTATATTTGGAACCAAATCAGTTTGTATGGTATCAATGGATTTGCTCTCATAAACAATTTATCACTTGGGAAATTTTTACCGAAGAATTGATGGCACATTATGAGGATACAAAAAGCAACACCTTTTTTAGCCAATTGATAAGTCTCAAACAAAAGGATCCAATAATGGAGCACATTGAGGAGTTCCAAAAATTGAACATAAGGGTAAAAGATATTCCAGAGGAGCATAGGATTGATGTGTTCATAGGGTCTTTAAAGGATAATATCCAACATGATGTTCGCCTTTGGGAACCTGATTCATTAGAGAAGGCATTCAGGTTATCAAGAAAAATGGAAAGCAAAATTATGGCAACCAGGAAGCATACCACTCACATCTATAAAGACGGAAGTTTTGTTGCCCCTAGTCTTCCACAACCTATAAGGTTGACACCACAACAATTGGAAGAAAAAAGAGCAAAAGGGCTTTGTTACAGTTGTGATAGCAAATACACTAAAGGTCATAAGTGTGCTGAGAAGAAATGATTCTACATAGATTGTGAAGAGGAAGAAGAAAAGGAGCAAGAAAGGTCAAAAGAAGAGGATATACTCCAAGAACAAAGCCTAGATAAAGAAGAAATGAATCCGACCATATCTTGTAATGCATTGGGTGGAATTACCACTCCTCAAACCATCAAGATAGAAGGACAAATCAAGAAGAAAAAGGTAATAGTGTTGATTGATTCAGGAAGCACCCACAATTTTATTCATTGTAAGGTAGCAAAGAATTGAATTGCTTCCTATATCCAGCACCAGAGTGTCAAGTGATGATTGCAAATGGAGGAACAATAAATTGCTTTGGAAAGTGCCATAATATCAAGATATCCATGGGAGAATATGTATTGACTAGCCCAATGCTTTCCATTCCAATG
Organism: Pinus taeda; assembly: GCA_000404065.3. Lineage (NCBI taxonomy): Eukaryota > Viridiplantae > Streptophyta > Pinopsida > Pinales > Pinaceae > Pinus > Pinus taeda. Next base: position 2,684 of record APFE030517543.1, on the reverse strand, counting down.
GGAGGTGTTGATGTTGTATTAGGAGTCCAATGGCTACAATCCTTGGGTACAATAGCTTTTAATTTTCAATAACTTTTCATGAAATTTTCTATGGAAGGGAAGGAAGTTGTATTAAGGGGTATTGCAGGGAAACCGGGAAAGATAATGAGCTATAATGGTATGACAAAGCTTCTAAAAAAGGAACGAAAAGGTGTAATTGCACAATTATGTTCACTAGATGTTTCCACAATGGAATCATCTATTTCTCCAGATCTCCAAATAGTCTTGGACAATCATTCCAAGGTATTTGAGACTCCCAAAGGTCTCCCACCCATTCGTGATCATGATTCCAGGAAGTGTTCCTCCAAACATCAGGCCATACAGATATCCCTATGCCCAAAAGAGTGAAATTGAATGTATGGTTGCAGAAATGCTAGAGGATAGTATAATTCAACAGAGTCAAAGTTCTTTCTCTGCTCCAGTAGTATTGGTGCACAAGAAGGATGGATCATGGCGCATGTGTCTAGATTATAGGGAGCTCAACAAGCTCAGTATTAAAGATAAGTTTCCCATTCATGTCATTGATGAATTACTAGATGAATTGCATGGATCAATTTACTTCACCAAGTTGGATCTTCGTTCAGGATATCATCAAATCAGAATGAAGACTAAAGACATTCTGTAAACAACATTTAGAACTCATGACGGTCATTATGAATTTTTGGTCATGCATTTTGGCTTTACCAATGCACCTTCAACATTTCAAGGTTTGATGAATTCCATTTTCAAACCATTCCTTAGAAAATTTGTGTTAGTATTTTTTGATGATATACTAATCTTCAAGAAGTCTTGGAAGGATCATGTTGAACATGTTCATAGGGTGCTACAACTATTGGAGGAGAAACAATTATATGCAAAAAGATCCAAATGTTTCTTTGGAGTACAAGAGGTGGAATATCTGGGTCATATTGTATCTCATGAAGGAGATAAGGTAGACCCTAGTAAAATTAAAGCCATTAAGGAATGGAAAATCCCCACATCCATAAAGCATCTGCGAGGATTTCTCAGGTTGACAGGGTATTATCACAAGTT
>APFE030517531.1:39814-108750 GCA_000404065.3 Pinus taeda | reverse complement strand
TTTTACATTATTGATAAAAGTGCATAATAAAGATAAGCGGGAACCTTTTCAAGTATATTTAAATTTTTTTACGTGGAAAAGCCCGTGGTTTTAGAAACTAGTGGTAAGTTTACATTTTTACGTGGAGAACATTAACTGAAGTTTTAGAAACAACCCATGGTATTTTAGAAACCATTAGTAATTGCCCGTGGTTTTAGAAACTAGTGATAAGTAAACAACCCATGGTAATTGCCCATGGTATTTTAAAAGTAAAAGATATTTTGATAACGTTGAGAAAAAAAGTGTGATCTAAATAATTTTAATCGTTCAAATCTAAAGATTGTGATATATAGATAAGGGTTTTACATTATTCATAAAAGTGCATAATAAAGATAAGCGGGAACCTTTTCAAGTATATTTAAATTTTTTTTAGTAAACTAGTGGTAAGTTTACATTTTTATGTGGAGAATTAACTGAGGTTTTAGAAACAACCCATGGTATTTTAGAAACCAATAGTAATTGCCCGTGGTTTTAGAAACTAGTGATAAGTTTTACATTTTACGTGGAGAAAGGTTTTAGAAACAACCCATGGTAATTGCCCATGGTATTTTAAAAGTAAAAGATATTTTGATAACGTTGAGAAAAAATGTGTGATCTAAAATAATTTTAATCGTTAAAGATTTTGACCGTACCAAGAGTCACGTCTCATCCAACTTTCTGAGAAAAAAAATAAATATTATTATAATTAAAAAAAGGATACTATATAAGCCTTATATAGTTACGTATAAAAGGAAAATCGGGTCTCAAAAAAGTATATATAAAATTTTATATAATTATAATTTAAATCATATAAATAACAAATTATCATAATATATATAATTAATTTATAATTTATATATATTAATATTATTATTATATAAAAAATTTATTAAAAGAGTGAATAACAAGGAAAAAGAAAAAGAAGAGCTATATATATAAAATAAAGGAGAAATTATATAAAAAGAGAATAAAAAAGAAAAAAACGAAAGAGAATATCATATAAAAATTTAAAAAAAAAATAGAAATAAATAAATAAATTGTTGAAAAAAAAAGGAAGATAAAAGAAGTGAAAAAAAATGGAATCTCTAATAAATGAACAAAAACAATTCCAAAGAGATATGAAACAAGAAATCACAATACTTAAGCAACAATATGCTGGACTTGTGGATATGCATTACAAAGAAATAATGGAAAAAGACGAAGAAATTTCTCGTCTCAAGGACCACGTCGAAAAATTACTAGCACAAGTAAAGAAGACTAAAGTCTCAAAGAAAGAACTCAAGCAACATTTATCAGAACAAGAAGAGGAAAATTTGTGTTTAAAGAACCTTAATAAAAATTTATTAGAACAAATCAGAGATCTAAAAGATGAAAAACTTAAAATTCAAAAAACTGAAAATAAGGTTGATGAATCAAAAACCGAAGAAATTTTACGTCTGAGAAACCATAATCAAAGTCTCCTCAATCAAATTAAGAAACTTAAGGAGGATAAGAAAGCATTAAAAGATAAGTTGGTACAAGTCACTCAAGAAGAAGTATTGAAATCTGCAGCCACAACAATTCAAGTTGAGAATAAGGGAACAAATATCGATTCAGTGAATGTCACAACTCAGGAAGAAGACGAGCAAGTTGAAGAAAACACGCACTTGGATGTTGCAGTTCAAACAATGAACATCCCCAGTGAATGTTTCATAACCAACTCAACAACATCTTCGCCAGAAGAAAATATAAAAATTGGCACATGCCCAGTAAGGAAAAATCAAACAAAAAAGGTTCCATATCGGCATCCAAATCATGAGAACAAACGAATCAACCATACTACATATTTGAACCAGTCAGAACCGAAACAACAAACTAATGTTCCAAAAAAGAGTAATGTAACCTCAACCCAGTGCTACGAGGACAAGTCGTTACAAAGTTTTAGTGATTAGAATGCTATACAGAAGATTAGTCTAGGATGGTCTGATCCCTTCTCAGTGCGACAATTTTGTTTGTCACTAAGAAGATCATATCAGCTTGTATCGACAAAGATGACTATTCCAAGAGAGAAAGACTTTCAAAGCCGAAAAGGAGATCAAGCCTTTTTTCATCGACAAGCTTTGAGGACAAAGCTTTTTGAGGAAGGAGGCAATGTAACGAATAAAATATATAAATAATATAAATAGAATGTAAAAGATAATAATCATAAATAATAGTTAGTTAAGCTAGTAATTAGGTGTAAGAGGCATGTCTAATAAGACATGACTCTTCATGAAGAGACACTTGCTTGGTATATAAGCAAGCCTCTCGTTCTCATTTGTAAATCATACTCATTTTTTACTATTCACATATTTAATATAATATTTATATCCTTAATGGATATCTTTATATTCCTAGTTTTCTGGAATAATTAATCTTTAGAAGGAACTTTGTTCGCTTCATCATCCCATGCCCTGTTTGTGCCAAGGAACCAATCACTCCTTGTGTGTACTCAATGTGATGTAAGATAATCCTACTCCAAAACGCAAGCTGACACACTATAGTACACCGCCTTGCATCTCCATGTATACCCGCCGATGAATGGATCTTCACTCCAAATCCTCCCTGAGGGATCCAAGAAGTGAATCTCCCTATGTGTCAGTAGTGATGCCACCATTGCTCTGCTCCATTGCATCCTATGTGCCCCACACAAAGGTGAAGAATTCCCAGCTCCATACAAGGAACCATCTGGTGGCCTGTCAATGCCACCTCCTCCATCAAACTCCTACCAAAGTATGTTGATCATCCTACAACTTCACGCCTTATCCACATGCCAGGACAACTCACGGAGTCCACCTACTCCCTTGTCAATCCAACTAGCCCCTAGTGCTAGCCAAAACTCTGATAGGAAACTGTGGGTATGTGTGCCCTCAATCCATGGATCCAGTACACAACTACTACTATCGCCCATTGACTCCATGATGTGATGGGGAAACCCACCTGGATCCCAAAAATAGTTTTTCCCTTGAGCCCCTCCAGTAACCCACGACCCCTGCCAAACTATGGTCATGGTTACATCCCAACACTTAACCCACTCCATCAAGTAGCAACTGAATACCTTTTTCCATCCAATCCCAAAGGGAAGATCAATTGTAAAATCTCTTGTGGAAGGAACCAGCCCTCTAGGCTAATGCAGTGACATACTCAGCTCATGTTGCTCAGTCCTGCTAACCTAGTCATCCCCTCTGCTATGTCTAGACAACTCCACCTCTCTCAATCCAATGCGTAGGGGTAGGTTGATAACGTTGTAGATCCTGTCAGTGCGCCTCTGAAGTGAACTGTGCTGAAATCCCAACATGTGGTCTCTATGTTTCCCCTCATTAGTGGTTAGCCCAAATGATGGTTGCGATTCCCTCCCATCATGGGCTCGACATGAGCCTCCAACTTCTCTTCCATAGACAACCCAACATGTGAGACGTGCTCACCAGTCACCTATAGGTGGTTTTCATTTTGAAGATCTGTCATAGACCTGGATGCCTCATCAATGGATACCTCAACAACAAATGTGTGCTCAACTGTCTCCACCAATATGTCTACTGCGACTACCAAAGGAAACTCCAACAAGGGTGACTCCTGCGTCGCACTAGGTGTATCCTCGTGCTCCTCCTACATTCCATTAACCTCATGCTCAACTGGCTGGAATGTATCTAGATTAACTCCCTCCTCAGTGGGTATGTTCTCTCTCATCTTGTCACTACCTTCACCTTCCATCTTCGTCTTTGCAGCATTACACTAGCATTTCCTTCAATAATCATGTTCCTCTCATTTTCTTCATCTACAGGTCAGAAACTACTTTTTCTTCTTGCTCCCCTTGCTGACACCCACTCTTCGAGTTGCTCCACCAGTGTCTCGAGGTTCCTAGTATAAATTTCAAATTTCTCCTGCTGAGAGATTTTTGGGCACAAGTTCAATCTGAGGAATAATGTGGGACTAGTGTTTTAGCCTCTGGGAATTCTAGCTCACAATAGCACTTGAACATTAACGTGATTTAGACCCACAGCTAGCCAAAATCATGTTATGATACCACTGTAATATTCCTAATGGAAATTTACAATGATAGACAAATAAAACATAGAAAAAACACATATACAAATTTATAACACATTAAACAACCAGAAATCTCCATAAGTTGCGTTGATCTGAGTCATTTTATTGATATATTAATTGGGTACAAAAGTAAAATGGGAAAGCATGCACCTCGGCTTGTTGAAGGCAAGCTAACAATATCTAGGTGATGAAATCAGTTGCTATAACATGCAATGTGGATGTCCCCAACAATCTCTACGTTGTCCTAGTGAAAATTGCATGGCTGGCTACAAACCATAGTTTCTAGGGCCTCCTCCAGTGCTCAGAAAATTTCGGAAAATTAACCCTACGTTCTCCACCAATAACCCACAAAAACCCATGAAGAAATTGGCCAAAAGTTAACCTCAGAATTTCAGCCCAATTTCCCCTAGCTCCTCTAGCTACTGGCTGAGTTGGGACCCCTGTTTGACCCCTAAAATCTGCCTAGAAAATTTTGCCAAATTAATCTTGGCCTCTCCTCAATAAACCTAGAAAAACCGAGAAAGGGCTTGTCATAGTTTTGATGCTCCAAAATTGACCCCAAATGCTTGGCCCTCCTCCACAAGCAGAAAATGTAACCTGCAACAAATTTTGTGTTTTTTGTTCCACCAAAATGTTGTAAAATTCCCTACAATCTCCCCCCAATCCAATTCCAAGCAACCCTAGCTCCTCAATTTCTCTCTCAAGCCTTCCCCACACTCGGCCTCTACAAATGACTACGCAGTCTTGCACGAGATGATACAGGCACAATCCCTAGAAATTCGAACTGATGAATGTGGATCTCTCTCCTCCTGCAATTTCCCTTCTTTCCTCCTGCAATTTGGACAATGAAAGCCAAGCAATGGATTTGTCCTCAATTCCCGACTCCCACTCTCTTAAAGGAATTGCGTACTCCCTAGTTTTGTGTCCCAACTGGCTAAGGAAACTCGAGGAGCTACGTGGTATTCTCCCAGCTACCAAAGGTGACTAGAATTTTCCTCCCTAGGGTGGCACTCGTGGTCCACAGAAAAAGAGGGTGTGATTTCCCCTTGGAAACCTCTAGTGCTAAACAGCACCTATGACTCAGCTGAACAACTTGTAAAGTGTAAAATATGAAATGATCAAAAGTGCTCGATGATGTTTCCTCCCTCTTATTTATAGTTTTTTATCTCTTCCTTCACGTGGGCCCCTTCACTAGGCAATTCGATCCCCCTCCTTAGCCATTCGAATGTCTCCATCGAGGGGTGTCTATTTCATCATGGGGTGGTCCCCACATCCCACTATGTGATTAATCTTCCCTTTGTCTAATGTTTGGGGCCTCAACTAACACACAACATTAATTCAATTAATGTCCACCTATTTTTCCTAAGTTTGTATGCAAAATTTTCTCCCTCAATAATTTACAAAAATTGAGAAAGACACTTAGCAGATTTTTATGGGAAGGGATATTAAAACCTCCCGTAGCTAATCTTATAATATTCTGAGTGGACCAAAGCATTTTGGAGGACGAATTACTTCTTGTTTTGGTAGATATGGGGTTCGGGAAAGGAGTCAGTCCTTATACAGAGAAAAGAGGGTTACAAAGCTTGAATATTGCAATAGTGAGAGAATTGTGGAGTAGGTTTGAGCATTCTAAAGATAATACAGAGGCAAGAAATAAGTGTAGTTCTGTGACACTATAGGAATTTTGTCAAGGCAAGAGCTTGTATAGGGTTTTTGCAGTTAGAAAATTGTACTTGGATAGTTCAGTGTACTTGGTTAGGGTACTTTTGTACTATTGAATTTACTTTGATATATTGGAACTATACTGTGGAACTTGGATTATACAGTTTGGTGGTCCGTTGAATGATAAATTCACTGTTGGGTTTATTGAACTTTCATTGAAGTATATATCAATTATATTGAACTCAAGTGTTGTGCAAGAAGAAGAAATTTGTTTGAACTCTAGTGCCCTAAGAAATCCCAGGGAAAATTACCTTGGACCATTACAGTGGTATCGGAGCATACATCCTGTCAGCTTGTACATACATGAGCCTTGTATGTTTCTTCAAGAAACAAGCAACGTCATAGTAAGAAAATAAAAAAATACCCATCGTTTAGCCATGGCAGATAGAATAGGTCAAGGAGAACATGTGACTCCATAGGACACTAGTGCCATCCTAACAACAATACTCTAGAGGCAATAGCAAATGACCGACACATTAATAAAAGGGCAACAAAAAAGGACAACAGTGGATGCAGTCATTAGCTCAAGGATAACAACAACTTACTCAGTTGTTGACTCATCTCATAGGAAACCAAAATGTTGTTGGCAACAATAGAACCACCACTGAAGGTAGCGAGAACCATAACCATGGCCCCCCTATACACACTAACACCAGGGAAACCAACGAAAGGATTCAACAACAATTACTTCCTCAATTCACAAATAATCAAGTTGTGGCAAACCAAGAAGTTATTGAACCAAATAGATTGTTGGACAAATACTTTCAAGAGTATGAAGCACTAGAAAAAAACACGGGAACAACCATGACTTTCAATGAATACAATAACTTCATATACAAAAATAGACCTAGAGAACAACCTAACTCTAAGCTCACACGAAAGGTAAGTAAACTTTCCCTCCCCTCATTTGATGGATCAGCTAAATATTCAACAAGAGCGTGGGTGGAAAAATTGGACACCTACTTCAGCTTGTTGCACTCAATTTGTCAAAGTTCCAAGGAAGCAGAAGTGCCCAATTTTTTCAACATGATCGGGTCATCTAACCCATTCTACAAGTTATAATGTAAATGATATTAGTAAGGCCTTAAGTATATGTAACAACCTAGGCAAATCTATCATTTTGATGATGAATTTCATTCTAGGAGGTTTTTTAACATCGCTAATTACCTGTGTTTCTAGACATGGCTAATAAGAAGAGTTTTTTCCCTCTAGCTTAAACCCCAAAGATAGGGTGAAATTTATTGTCGAAATCTTAGGTGAGTCCTAGTGTTTTTAGTCGAGTTTGATGTAAAAGTGATTTGGAAATAGTTTAAGCTAATTGGCTTAATTATTTTATTACAAATCACTTGGTCTACTATATCATATTGTATCGCAGATGGGTTATGTGTCTTGAGGGCTGTCAATGAAAAATCTTATGTATTAGAGAGTGGAAAAATAATTAAATCCCCTCGTGTAAATTAATTAATTTTTCTAGCAAAATAAAATTAAACCATAAGCCAGAAAATTAATTAATAGAGTCAAAATTAAATTGTCTTAGGAAATATAATTCTCCAAGTAGAAAAATTCATGGGTCTTAAATGAATCAAATTTTAAAGGTCCTCCACCAATAGAATATTGTATATTTCAAGAAAATTTGGACCCTTAGACCTTGGTGGTTAGATCAAAGTCAATTTTTTGAGGAAATTAGCTCAAAATAATTAATTTTGAACTAATAAAAATGGAATTAAATGATAAATTCGAAAATTCCGCAAAAATAAAAAATCAAGGGTCAAGATTAAAAGATCTTGAAGTTTCTATCAACGACCAAGATTACTTTGACAATGACCAAAGAAAATAGTCGTTATTTTCCACTTGGAGGATAAATCTATAAATTAGAGTTATTTGAGTCTCTAGCATCTTGATCTCCAATTAGAATATTGTTGCAAAAACATTTTTATAAACTATTGTCCCGCTAGGAACTATTTTTTATTTTATAATAAAAGACTTTGAGGTGCAATTCGACATGTTCTTGTTCATTGATCTATGATATGTATTGATTATGAGCTTCCTATGTCGTGCTTTGTTTGATTATTTTGAGATAATACATAGTGCTTGCAGATACTCAATCCTTGCTGTCCAAGTTCACAGATTATGGGAAAACATCATTTTGCTTGGATCCTTAGTTTTTATATGGTGAATTAAATCTTGTCTAAGGCTATAGTGAGCATAAATTTTATGAAGCTTTTTTAGTCCGTCATCAAAGGAAAAATATTATAAAAATTATTTTCTCAAAATTCATTTAAAAACCTTTACATAATTTGTAAGATAATTTTGTAATTTTAATTGTAAATTATTTTTCTAACTTGGGTTGGGGTTTTTAGATTTATTTTGTATATATTTGGGGTTTGGGGTTGTAGTTTTATTTTTGCGGGTTATATCAAGGGATCAAGAGTAAGATCTAGTCTTTAGACAATTTTACAAGGCTATTCACTAAAGATTTCACGGCAAAATTCAGATCCGAGGAAGATTTTTTTTTCAAGACAAAGGTTTTCATTTTTCAACCCTCCCAGACCTAGATCCAGCCTCCTCATCCCCTGTGTCAGCCCAATGATCCCCTGCATCAAGCCTTTGAAGCTTTTTCTCCCCCAACATTGACCTTTTTTGGCCTTCTCTAGCCTTATTGCCCCCTAATCTATCATCCTAGCCTTTTTATCCCCCAATGATGGTCTTCCTTGGCCTAACGTTGGCTCTCATTAGCAATTTTTTTGCCCTAGTTTGACCTGAAACTCTCATATAAATTTTTTGGACTGAATATTTGGTGGTTTTGCAGGTTTTGGGGCTCAAAAATTCTATTTTTCAAGTGGCAACTTGATCCCAAAGTTTCAACAAAATTTGACCAAAGGTTCTGTAAGACCTTGGGCCTATAGTTTGATCTCTAAACCCTAGTTTTATCTTTGTTCTATTACAACAATTAAATCGATAACAATTAAGCCCTAAAATCACACACTAAATGGTCAAAATTCGTCAAAATTGTTAAATCTTGGTTTTCGTGAGTTTTGGCCACCTAGGCATCTCAGATCTAGCCTAGATTTAATTTTATGCTTGTTGGAATTTACTACATAACTGAGAATTTTAGACCTGAATTTTTTGAAGCATGCACTTAATAGAGTCAAAAATTTTGAATTTTCAGTTTTTGGCAAAATTTTACTATTTTTTGGCATTTTGGCCATTGTCTTTAGTATTGCTAGCTTGTTGATCTGTCATCTATTTATTGTTGTAATAAACATATCAGTTCTGAAATTTCCTGAGTCATACTCTCTAAAAGCCCTAAAAATTGACTTTTTCAAGTCTCAGTGCTTTTTTGTTATTTTGGGCATATTCGTCATTTATTCTTGGCATCATTAGCTTGTTGATTAGTGGTTATTTACTGCTATAATTAATAAATCAGATCTGAAATACCACTGAATATATCATAATAAAGTTGGTTTAACGAGTTAATTTTAATTTGTTGGTCATCAGAAAATTTTATGTTTCATGTGTTGGGGAAATTTTCATGATTTGAAGTGGTTTCCTCACTATTGTCACAACATTAACAAAGTTTGAAATTTCTGAAGTGTTATTGGTGATCTAAATTGTTATAAATTTGAAATTGGCTTATCTCATCTTGGTCTCAAAGGTTGTCTAACTTTGCACTCAAAATCTCAAGTTAATTTTGTTGATGAATAGAGTTAACTTGGACATCTAAGTTTAAATTGACATAATATCTTGTGTTGATAATGATTGGTGGATGAGTTGATTTACTTAAGTATCTTGTGGATTGACCTATAGTTGAATTTTGCACTTGTATCTGTTAGCATCTATCTTGTTTAAGATTGTCATCTCAATATTGTCAAGTACTCTTATAACAAGTTGATTCTCACTAAGTACTTAAGTAGCATAAACAATCTTAACTTGATAATTTCACTCATCATCTTGCATAAGCATTCTAGGATCCAGCTTGCATTAAAATTTACTTCCTAGCATAAGCTAGGTTGATAAAGATCTAGGGCAACCCTTATCATCTAGCTTGAGGGGTTTGACAACTCTTCGGTGGTTAACACGGTGACTTTGCAGTGATCAGAGCCATAGTCTCTATAGCGCCGAAAGCATTGGGTGATAGGAGAAAAACCTAATGTATCGTTAATCAGGCCCTACACTGCTTCATGTTGGCCTCCTTCCCACAACCTACCTTGGAGCCCAACTTCAAAATAGTTAATGGCGCGTCATACTTGGACTAGGCATACAATCTAAAACTAACCAAGATCCTTACACTTCATGTAGATTTTAGGACTTGCATTTCATATAGGTTATTCAAGCATTTAAGCAGAGGGTGTCCATCCGACTGCTTGCCTTCAATTTATAATAAGCAAGAATTGTGAATCCATTAAGGCACTAGTCACATTACTTGAAAATATAATCTAATCAATAAATCTTGCTCTAATTTAACCAAGTGTCTAAGCCACTTACTTGTGTCTCCCAAACAAGTTGGTCCCCAACTTGTCTTCCTTCACTTCCTCTCATAGGGACTACCCCCATAGCCTATTGTTGGGAGACAATTAGAACGGAGTGGGCGAGGATTAGAGTGACAACCCCCGCCTTGAGTGATTGTCGCAGTGTTTGTACAATCCGGGCAACAACAAGGCTCTACCCTATCTCAGAGGCAAACACTATTCAATTCGCCACACTACATCTTGAGGGAGAAGCCCATGAATGGTGGTGCCATGGTCTAGTTACTTTTTATGAAGACTTTACGCAAATATTAATAGATAGATTTGATCAAAAGAACCCAGACATGCACTCTAGAGAATTGGCACAACTCAAACAAACTGGATCACAAGAAGAGTTTATAGTTGAATTCGAATGAATCACGGTCATGGTGACAAATGTATCTAAAGAACGATTAGTCATGCTTTTCATGGAGGCATTAGCCGAACCCCTACAAGGTTGGGTCAAGGCATTCAATCCTACAACCCTTCACGATGCCATCAAAAAGACTCGAGACATGAGAAACGCAATAGCCTAATCTAAGGCCTCGTCCAAGCCCTTCATTCCACAAAAAGATATGGAGAAGAAGCCCTTTCAACGTGATTGGCCACAAAAGTGTATGTTGGAAGAGGAAACCCGAAGCAAACTAAGGCAAAAGAAGTTATGCTTCAATTGCAAGGAATCATGGGAACTGAGACATCATTGCTTAGGCAAGGGGAAGATTCACTACATCAAAGTGGTTTCTAACAAGGAGGAGGAAGGAGAGGAACCCACTTCAAATGTTAAAGAACTTGCTCCTAATGACGAGCCTACAGTCCAAAGGAATAAAAACCACATGAGGAAGCTAAAAAAGTGGAAAATTCCAACGAGGATAAGAAGACCAACCACAGGTCAGGATTGTTACTCTTTTAGGAACCCCTAGATATTACACCTTCAGGATTAGAGAGTCGTCAAAGGAAAACACATCACAACATTGATTGATGGGGGAGATACACACAACTTCATTGATGCAGCATTAGTGGAAAAACGAGGACTTCCCACAAAAGAGTTCGAAGGCCTTGATGTGATAGTAGCAGATGGGTACAACTTGGATTGCACATGAGTAATTCTAGGTTTGAGTGTTACACTCGATAGTTATACTTTCACTAGTGATTTATATGTAATGGATCTTGCAAACATCAATACGGTATTGGGGGCTCAATGGTTGTATTTGTTGGGAACGCACACTATGGACTACCAAGCAATGGAGATGGAATTTAAAGCCCCTAATCGCAGTAAAGTAGTCTTCAGAGGCATGACAAATGGTAACGCACAGGTTGTTTCATCCAGAACAATGGAGTCCATATTTAGGCATGGAGAGGTAGCATATGCAGTAGAATGCAAGATTACAAGCCCAAAGACCCCTAGCAGTAGCAAACAACAGTATGAAGTAGACATTCAATAAGTATGAAGTAGACATTCAAGTATTTGGTGATATTCCCCCGAGATTGCCACAACAAAGAGAATTTGAACAAACTATTAAACTAGAAGAAGGAGCCAAGCCCATATTCACCACACCATACCTAGATCTAAAGAAATTCAAGGACGAGATAGAAAAGACCATTCATGGATTATTAGTGATGGGCCACATCAGACCCAACTCGAGGTTGTTCGCCTCATCAGTGATTTTGGTGAAGAAGAAGGATGGCACGTGGAGAATGTGTATTGTTTACCAACACCTCAACAATAAGACCATCAAGAACAGGTATCCTATCCCCAGGATCGATGAGCTATTGGATGATTTACATTGAGCAATTTATTTTTCAAAAATTGACTTACGATTTGAGTATCCTCAAATCCGAGTTCGAGAGTAAGAAGTTTTAAAAAGAGAATTTTGGTGCCACTATGGACACTTTGAGTTTCCAGTCATGCCATTTGGGCTAACCGCCACTTTCCAATCTTGCATGAACAACATTTTCAACCAACACTTCCGAAGCTACTACTAGAATTTTTTGACAACCTTCTCATAAAAAACAAGACATGGGATGATCACTTGGGGCATCTACATGAAATTTTGAGCATAATGCAGGAACAATCACTGTATGACAAGGTATTGAAATCTGAGTTTGGAAAGACAAAAAATATTTATTTGGGACATATAATCAGTGCAAAAGGGGTATAGGTTCATCAAGAGATGATTCAGGAAAATATTGTGTAGGCCCACACCTAAGAATTTGACTGAGTTACGAGGATTTTTTGGGATTTTCAACTATTACTAGTTTTGTCAAAGGATTCTCTCAATTAAATGCACAATTAACAGGCTTGACAAAGAAAGGAGCATCTAGAGTGACAAAATAATCAGATAAGACGTTCAACAATCTTAAAGAAGTGATGAGCTCATGTCTAGTCTTGGCCCTCCCTGACTTTAGTCAACCCTTTCTATTAGAATGAGATGTATCAAGAGAAGGAATATGGGTTGTCTCAATGCAAAAGGGGCACCCCATTGCATTCGAAATTCAAGAGCTCCAAGAAGTGAAGAGACTTTACTCCATATACGATAAGGAGATGATGGCTATCATGCACTCTTTGGCAAAATTCAGACAATATTTGGCGGGAAATAAATTCGCAGTCAGGATAGACCACAACAACCTGTATCATTTCTTGGAGCAAAAGGACCTAAATGAATGAAAACAAAAGTGGGTAAGTAAGGTCCAAGCTTATGATTTTGATATTGAGTGTGTGAATGGAAATAATAATATCGTGGTCGATGCAATTTCTAAGAAATTGATGACATGTTCACACATGGAGCTTACAAAAGATTGGAAGGCTCATCTCTCAACAAAATACGCCAAAAACTAGTTCGTATGTGCACTGATTGACAAACTCATTCAAGATGAGAAGTACAAAATAATCAATGATATCATTTAATATAAAGACAAGATATACTTAGTTCCTAAATGCACACTCAAGGAGAAGATTTTGCAGGTTACACATGACATCCCATCAACTGGACAACAAGGATTCTTCAAAACCTACCAACAAATTAGGGAACGATTTTCATGGAAAGGTCTCAAGGAAGATGTGATGAAATATATCAAGGAATGCATGACATGCCAACAAAATACGATCAAGCACACACATCCTACAAGGATTCTCCAACCTCTACCAATTCCAGAACAAAAATGGGAGAGCATCTCAATGGAATTCATCACAAGACTACCTTGGGCGTAAGGAAAATATTGTATCTATACCTTGGTGGATAGGTTGACGAAATTCACACACTTCTTTGCAATCTTAGCTTATTATTTGGCCAAACAAGTTGCAAAACTATCCTTCAAAAAAGTCTTCAAGCACCATAGAATACCTAAAAATATAATCAGCGATCGGGGCAACGGGTTTATGGGTGCATTATGGCATTAACTCTTCAGGATAGTGGGAACATAATTAACCCCTAGCACCAGTTATCACCCACAAATAGATGGTTAGAAAGAAATCATGAATAGGTGGATTGAAGGGTACTCACATAATTATGTGATGGGTCAACAAAAAACATGGATCAAATGGTTGTACCTTGGGGAGTGTTGACCACTCTGTGTCAACAACCCCATAATAGTAAACCCTTTTTTTCGCAAAAGGGATCTATCATGTTCAAGTGTTCGCATCATTCAAATTTCATGATTATTCGGCAGTTTGTTAAAGATGTAAACTCATTTTGCATGGTTATAATGTAAATGATCTTAGTAAGACCATCATGTATGTAAAAACCTAGGTAAGCATAGTATTTTGGTGACGATTTTTATCTTATGAAGTTTTTTGTCTCACTGATTTCTGTGTCTCTAGACACAAATGATCGACATAGGTTTTCCCTCCAACCTCAACCCAAAGGTAGGGTGGATTTTGTCGTCAAGATATTAAGTGAGTCCTACTATTTTTTATCGAGTCCTTGTAAAAGTGATTTGGGAATAATCCTAGCTAATTGGCTAGATTATTTTATTACAAATTACTTGGTCTACTAAATCATATTTTGAGTCGTAGAATTGAGTAGATATTTGAAGGTCTATAACGAATGGGTGTTCCCCCTTCATGTATTAAATTGAAAATATTCATGTAAAAAATATTTAGTGCATGGTCCCTCATAATTAGACACCACGACTAAATATTAGAGGGTTGGAAAAAATATTAATCTCCTCACCAGTCAATTAATTAAATTTTCTAGCGAGGAGATGGAGCTCTGGGTAACTTCTCAACTGAAGCCTGATGCGGGTTAGGGTTTGAGTTTTTTTTCTTACTCCCTCCAGAGCCTAAACACCTGCCCCGTGCTTGACCATTATGTTCGGTAATAGCTTGCCTACATCCCCATTACCGTTACCTCCCTTGCGCCTGTGATCACTCTTGCTCTCCGTTAACCCCTTTGGCAATGAAGTTTATGCAGACATCGGATTACGATTCTAGTTGGTAGCTAACACGTCTTTTTCAGGTGGTTAGGAATGGAGCTTGACCAAGTCAATTACTCTAGGACCCATAAGACAATGTCTCCATCTAGAGGTCTCCTCCCCCGATATCGGAAGGGCTATTCCCCCAAACCTCTGGCCTGCACAATGTCCTTTTTCCCTCGCCATCAGTTTTAGGTCCCTCCTGTTCGGTCGTTTCCTTGCCTGATGACCCCCTCACCTGCCCAGTTTCTGCTACTCGCCCTCCCCCCCCCCCCCATCGTCGACATCCCTACAGTTTATGGCTAGCTGCATTAGTCCTAACCCCTCCATTGACCCCTCGGGTTACTCATTTCACCCAGAGGTTGACATTTCCTCTCATTTTCCCTCATCTACTCCTGCTAGAGATCCCCCTCTATTACCTCACAGACCCCCCCTTCCACATCATTCAGCGCATCCCTCCTCAGGCTGCTTCCCAAGCTTTCCTCCAGACTTGGAAGCGCACCCCTTTATGCTTGATACATACCTACAAATACCCCTCTAAGAGCACAACAGGCTAAAGAATCTATCAAGGGCCACAAGCAAGGGAAAAAGGTGAAGTGTGTTAAGGCCACAAATCAAAACATCGCTCTTCGTCTAGGCAAGGACATTCAGTGGGGAGAAGTTATGGACACTGCTAATAGGGTTTTGGTGGGTAGGGTTCAAGGATGAAACTACTCCATCGCCAAGCTTAGGCAATGGACTGCAGAGATTTGGGGGCACTATTTGACTGAGTTTCCATTTGTTCAAACCTTTGTATGGGGTTGGTTTACGTTGCGCTTTGCTAGGGCCGAACATACCACTTGGTTTTTATCCAGTTTTTGGCATATCGAGAAAACCCCTGTGCTTCTCAAGAGATGGAACGCTCTCTTCGACCCTGAAAGGGAGCAGTGTGCAGGGCCATTGTGGGTCATATTACCAGGTCTTCCTCTACACTTATGGTCTGAGGATATTTTTAGGTGCATTAGGAACCCCTTGGGAACCTATCTGGAGCACAAAAACTCATACCTGTCCTCGGGAAACATGGCTTATGCAAGGAGTCTGGTTCATCTAGACACAAGGGAGGGTTTGGAAGAGCACGTTACTTTGATCTGGAAAAATTATTATCGCTTGCAAATCCTTGATTATGAGGGGGTCCCCTTCAAGTGTAGGAGGTTCCACAAGGTTGGGAATTTATTCAAAGACTACCCTCTGAAAGGGACAACTAAAGTATCAGACTAGGGGGAGACGATCCCCATCAAAGCCACCAGGGCACCTGAACAACGAGTCAACACGGATCCAGAACAGACAAAGGCAGCCTCAAAGAATCCGAAGAAGCGTGGCAATGCTCCCATTCAACCACCCTCTCCTCCTATGACCAGCGCCCGGGCGGCTGCAGTAGCTGCACTCTCTTCGAGTATGTCAATCTCTACTCCTTGCTCTAATAATTTCACATCTTTGTCTTGTGTTTCTTCTACAATCACAATTGGCCATCATTGTGTTGCTTCTTCCTAATCGACTCCTCACTCCTTGGCATGCACATTGCAACCACCCCCCTCTATCTCCTTCACCCCTCCATCCTTCCTGGAGGTGACCTCCTCTACACAATCCTCTGACTCAGAGCTAGGGTCTTTCTCTCACTCATACCAACTTAGATCTCTTTCTCGGTCCTTGCCACTTGACTCTATTGGCATTGATATCATATCCTCGCCCATCCCTCCCAAACCTCCTCGGGGCAGACTCTCCTCCCTCTCAAAGGCAAAACATCGGGCAAGTATGGAGGTCGTTGTGGGTCGCCAATTAGCTATTGACCAGGTTCTTAGAGCACAGAACGCCCTGGTGTCCTCTCCCTCATGAAGCTACTCTACTACAATTATCGTGGGTTAGCTAGTCCTATAGGGAAAAAAAAAAGCATTCCGGAGGCTTTTAAGCATTGAGCGAGTAGATGTCATTTTTCTTCAAAAGACATTGGGATTAGCATAAACCATCTCTCACCTCCTTGAATCCATGCTCCCCGGATGGCATTTCCATGCCCTAGATGTACACGAGAGATCAAGAGGCATTGCGATGGGTTACAACTCCAGCACTATCAAATTATGTAACATTTGGGGGGGATCGAGCTATCTCAGGGAAAACATCTATTCATCTGACTTAGGTACATACATAAGACTAATCAATGTTTATGGTCCATAGCAAAATCAGGGTCCCTTCTGGAAGAAATTTCTCAGCTCTAGTCTCCTGCAAGTGGATAATATTATTCTAGGAGGAGATCTTAATTTTTCAATTGGATATGTTGAATCATGGGGACACAACGCTTAAATCGATCTACTATCTGACTTCTTTGGAAATATTTTGGAGGACCATGGCCTTATTGATATTCCATCTACTAAACTACAGCCCACCTGGTGGAACAGAAGGTCTAGAGAGGCTAGGCTGGCCAGAAGACTTGATCGTTTCCTCCTTAAAGAGCGACTTCTGGGAATGGGGTGCAACTATAGGCAGTGGGTTGGTTCGGGAGGCTTGTCAGACCAATCTCCCATATACATTGAGATTAGTGGAGGTATGAACAAGCCTAAAGCACCTTATAAGTTCAATTCAACATGGTTAAAAGATGTTGACTACATTAAACTTGTTACTGATTATTGGAAGTCCCATCCTCCTACCCTAGGAGGAAACATCGCAGGAGGTTTTTCCCATTAATTAAGCAATCTGAAGAGACTTTCCAAAAGATGGGCACACAACAAGAGACTGATGGATGATCAAACCCTGAGAAGTACTAAAGCTAAGATTGCTACTTTGGAAGATGAGCATGGAAGGATATATATATAACCTAAGCATAAGGAGAGGCTCACTACCCTAGTAGCATAAAGGGACAAAATTTTAAAAGACAGAGAAGAATCGTGGAGGTTGCAAAGCAAAGTCATTTGGCTACTAGAAGGTGATGGTAACACAAAATTTTACCATAAGTTCGCCAATGGACGAAAATAAATTAATACCATTTGGCGTTTGAATAATGAACAGGGCATTAGAGTGAATTCCTTTCAGCATTTAGCCTCCCTTGGCACATCTCACTTTAAGCAGCTCTACAAAGCGCCCCCCCCCCCCCCCCACTGCATCACTGGCTGAAATCATCAGAGTGGCTCAATTATTTCCTCGGTTTGTTGATCAGGAGGATGTTGTGGATCTTAATAAGGTTGTTACATTGGGGGAACTTGAGGCCACACTGAAATGGTTCAAGAAAGACAAGAGCCCTAGACTAGATGGATGGACGGTCGAGTTCTACATTGCCTGTTTCGAACTCCTTGGTGAAGATATTCTCAAGGTCATTGAATATTGTAGAATCTTTGGGCGAATGTACGAGGCTTACAACTCCACCTTCATAGCGCTCATCCCTAAATCTGACAACCCTGGCTCCTTTGACGACTTTTGGCCCATCTCCCTCTGTAATTGTATCTATAAGATCATTGCCAAAATCATAGCAAATCGTCTCCGTCCCATCCTATCCACCCACATTTCCTCTGAAGAATTTGCTCTCCTTCAGGATCGACAGATTCATGAAGTTGTAGGTATTGCACAAGAGGTCTTGCATTCCATTCAGACGAAGAAATTGAAAGGTATGATACTCAAAGTAGATCTTTCCAAAGCATTTGATCGTGCTAGCTGGTTATATATCAAAATGCTTTTAACTTATCTCAGTTTCCCCATAGAGTTTATAAATTGGATTATGTGTTGCATAACAAATATATCTTTCAGTGTCCTTATCAATAAATCGACGTCCCTATTTTTTCAATCGGAAAGGGGCCTCAGCAGACTCATCTTGGAAGAACATGGGATGGGGAGATTACAAGGTATCAGGATTACATACAATTGCATATTGACCCATCTTCTTTTTATTGATAATGTGTTTCTCTTCCTGAATGGTGGCATTGGGGAATTGACAGACCTTCAAAACATCATGGCCATATTTAGAACAACAACAGGAATGGAGATCAACAGTGTAAAATCCACCATCATCGCTTCGGGGTGCTCACCACATGAAATACAATATGCTCTCCATAGATTCCCATTCACTCTTCAAAATTTGGAGGATGATCTTAGATATCTAGGATACAGGATAAAACTCCACTGTTACAAGGTTTCCGATTGGATCTTGCTGATCTCCAAGCTCGAGAGAAGACTTAACATCTGGTACCATAAGTATCTATCCAGAGCAGGAAGGCTGGTCCTTATAAAAGCCATTCTCGAAGCCACACCTGTATATTGGATGTCCCTAGCCTAGATCCCTAGGGGCATACTCACCAGAATTCAAAATCTTTGCTGCAGATTCCTTTGGAAAGGCAAACAGACTGGAAGAATTTTTGCCTAGACTAGATGGGAGATACTTGCTTTACCAAAGAAATGGGGAGGATGGGGAATTAAGAGACTGGACCATTTCTCAACAACTCTCACTGCTAAGTTGGGATGGCAACTGGTTACAACGAGCAGTTTATGGACAACGGTGGCCTACTCGAAATACATTTTCCCCCACAACACAATGGACTGGATCAGACAACCAAGCTGGAACAAGATGGGGATATCCATCATCTAGAAATGTGTAATAAATTCCCTACCTCTCATTCAAGATGGAATCACCCGAAAAATTCAGTCCGGCTCATCGGTGCGCATTGGTTTGGATCCCTAGATTAGCAGTGGAAACTTTCACAGGCTCCCATAGGAACTAACCCTACTACTCAACAATTCTAGCATCACATACATTAATCACAACACAGATCCAGAACAATCTACTCTATTCCAACAGGCATAGAATTCAGCTTGTTAATTACACCTCCCTCGGGTCTGGCATCACCATTGGGGTGAGTACATCTCTGCTCTAACTAAATCGCACATCAGGATCACAAAGGGGGAAGATGAGCTTGTTTGGGCCCAATAAAGACATGGTAAACATTCACCCAAGGAAGGATACTTATGTATTTATGCGGACCATCGACCACCGATTGTTGAGAATTTGTGGAGCCATATGTGGAAACTAAAGGCGCCCCCTCAAAACGCGACTATTTATGTGGACAATGCTCAAGAACAAGGCCCCCACGGGGGACAATCTAAATAAGCGAGCATTTCACAAGCCATCTTGGTGCTGCATATGCAATAACAACACTAAAACCATTGATCACCTCTTCCTATATTTCTCAATCACTTTGGATCTGTGGAATACAACCCTACGCACCATAAACATCCATAGTCGATGGCATGGTACATCCATAAAGGACGCATGGTTGTCCTGGTGGACATCAGTTGTCCCGAATAAAGCCAAAAATCTTCCCCTCCTACTCTATTGGGCTATCTGGATAGCCCGGAACCAATATATTTTCCAAAACATCACCCCAAATTGGCACTCTATCTCAGCTCGCATATTGGCCACCTATAACATCATCCCTGATGATGATGATTCTCATCCCTCTAGAAACGTTGTTCCTAAGGTCATCAATCAAGACTACCTGTGGGCTTATTTCTACAGGTCTGCACAGGATGGAGGGTGTGGGGGTGGGCGACTATTCTATATCTCTTTGACTCTTATTTCTTTAAAATCAAAATGGGAGTGGGAAGGGGCACAAATATATTTGCCCAGTTGATCACTCTCAGACATCTCCTTCATTTCGCCGTGGAAAAACATTGCAGGAACATCCAAATCTTTGGGGACTCCAAGAATGTTATCAACTGGATAAATAATACATCTATTTGTCATGCATATACTCTAAGACCTATTCTGGAAGAGGCACATAGATTCATTGCACATTTTGATCATTTTTTTTGTCGCCATATATACAGTGAACACAACCAGATTTCTAATCAGTTATCCAAGGAAGTTGCGAACAAGCCTCGTGGTACATGGATGATACAGGAGTAGAAGGACGATGATCATTATTAGTACTACCATCGCCCATACATGGACTACAAAGCATAACTGGCCCACAAGGGCCTAATTTTACATGGTCGGTGTTAGTCTATTTTTCATTCAATTTTTTAATTGTGTACTAAGCTCTCAAACTCTTTTGTATATTTTCTGGAATAAATGCAAAAGTTTTTGTGGTTTCAACTTGCAGTGGTGTTCATCTTCATGAATCTGTGGTAACATTGTTTTCATTTCTGCTTAATATTATGTGAAAACTATCAATTAATAGCTCTCCTAGAATAATCTGAATACATGTATCTTATTCAGTTTGTTGGATCTAGGGTAACATTTTTTTAATTTTGATTGAATTCGCAGGTATCTCTATTTCTTCGTAATTTTATTGTTATCATATCTCTCTACATGATTTGATGGTTGATCTAGTATTTGCAAAGGATCTCTCAGGTTTTTATTAAGCGTTTGGGGATAGTCCTCAATTGGACCAACCAAATATCATCACATATTTTGAAGAGCCTACCTCATATAAGCTTAAGAATTTATCTAATGATTTTTTTTTTTTTTTTGCAGGGTGTTTTTGGGTTAGTACCTTCCTAAAAAATCAAAATTTATCTTTTAAATATTTTGTGGAAAAATTGATAGATCTAACTACTAAGAACCTTAGATTATCATATATGTGAGCATATTTGGACCATAATCCTCAGATTTGATAAATCAGCAACTTTTGTGCATAGATCTGTAAATATTTTATATAGATCTGAAAATTTTATAGTCTGGGTTTCTAAGGTTTCTTTAGTTGTTTTTGTATATATTGGAATCTGAGTATTATTTTTGTTTTCCGTTTTGTAAGCGTTGATCTAAAGTTTTTTTTAAATAAGTTTTTCAAGACAGTTCTAGGCCCTGGAGGGCAAGATCTTGTCTCAAAAATATTTTGTGTGCATAAACAAAATTCAAATCTGGGTTTATTCATAAAAATTTTGAGATTTTTAAATAAATTTCTAG
Organism: Pinus taeda; assembly: GCA_000404065.3. Taxonomy (NCBI): domain Eukaryota; kingdom Viridiplantae; phylum Streptophyta; class Pinopsida; order Pinales; family Pinaceae; genus Pinus; species Pinus taeda. Next base: position 87,108 of record APFE030517531.1, on the reverse strand, counting down.
GCCATTTTTTTGAATCTTTTAGTAAAACAATATTTTTTTATGGATTGGAGAACTTAAGAAAATTATTTTAAATTCGGAATTGTTTGAAGTGATTAGCGTTTGAATTTCATGGTTCTACATAGTAATTGATTTTCGAAATTTAATTGCTTAAGTCTTTTGCATGCTAAGGATTTTGAATATTTTTTTGCTTGACATCTATTAAGATTGCTCGTCATTTAATTAACCCTAAGTGTGGTTTAATTACTTGAATTATTGGATATTTATTGCATTTTAAATTTTTTGAAAAATTTTCAAGTAATTTTTAAATTACTCTTTCATGGAATTATGGTAAATCGCATATCTTTCGTTTCCTAAACTAAGTATTTTTTAGCATCTATATAATCGACATTAATATTAAAGAATTGTGAAACAGCTTTTGTTCTCTTTGGGCTATAATTGCATTGGAAATAATATAAATAAATTGAAGTGATAAGTTTTTTATTTAATTAGTCGATTAACGGCTTTGATATATAACTCAAAAATAGATCTTGACAAAAGCATTCTCAATCCTTAAATCTAGTTTCATCTCGTTCCGTCCTCTAATCATCTTGTGCATCTACATATTAAGTTAGTTCTGCATAATTAAAAATTTACTTCCAAACATAAACTTGGTCGATAGAAAGATAGGTACCCATCTATCTTTGCTTGAGAAGCTTGGTTTTAATAGTACTTAAAACAGTGACCTTGTAGTCGTCAGAACCACAACTCTCTATAGTGCCAACAGCACTGGGTATATTAGATTTTCAGGAGAGGTATCGTTAATCACACTTTAGCGTGCTTCACCTTATCTTCTTTCTTCCATTTTCTACGAAATCAAGTTCAATATAGAAATGATCGAAAGGTTAAAACTTGGATAGGCATTTAACTAAAATTAACCAAGATTCATGCATCTCACATTAGTTTTAGGATATGCATTTCATATAAGATAGTTATTCATCCAAGCAGCAGCTATTTATCAATTACTTTGTCCTAAATTTCCTAGCAAGATATTTGACTCCATAAGGCACTGATATCAATTGTCTAAATCTAATTGAATCTCGCAAGTCTTACTAAATCTAAAACAAGTACTTGGTCGCTTAATTGTGTCTCTCAAGTTGGTTGGTTCCCAACTAGTTCTCCTTCATTCCATTTCTGTAAGGTCTATCCCCCTTAGCCTTTTGTTGGGGGCCAACTTAAACGGACAAATTGAGGATCAGGGTGACAACCCCCTATCTAAGCTATTGTCGCAGTGCTTAGACATTCTGTGTGACAACCGGGAGCATTTCTGCAATACCACTTATAATTTATCCATTGGGATGATGCCTTTTAGAGCACTATATTAGTATGTGTTGGACACCTAATCCTCTAAGGGTTGGTGTGGAATGTGAACAGTCACCAAAGTCCAAGAGACCACTTGGTATGTGAAGACCAAGGATCACAAGGAAATATACAAGTGTACATTATTATGAATAATAAATGCAACGAACGTTTATCTTATTTCACTAGTTATTCCATGTATGTGTTTAACATGGTATCACAACTACTACGTTCTTAACCTGCTCAATCTTATGTGAGCCACTTATTTTTGTGGCCTTTATATCTATTCTACTATCGGAACTGCACTGCTCAAAAACGTCATTTTGGTCAGCATGCCAGCACTGACATATAAATTATGTTGCCATGACCGCTTGTCAGTTCTTAATGCTCAATATCATCATATGCTTAGTCCTTTCATTTTTCAAGTTTTCCATTACTACATAACGCTCTTTTGGAAAAACAAATGGTTTCTACCATTTCTTTGTTGAACCATTGTATGTGCATAGTAATTCCCACCACTAAAAAAAAGGCCTTACGTTATTTTTTAGTTTTGCACCTGGGTACTTTGTCTTTCCTATTTTTTCAGGTTGCAACCTTGCACTATACTATTCTCACACGAATTCCATAAGTCTCTCTCCTGCGTACTTGTCTGCTGGAAATGTTCAAAAATTTCACCCTGTTGAATCACCATTCATTCTTCCCAAAATATTCCTTCTTGAGTTGAATCGTCATTGAAGTTTAATCTATTATCCCTACATTTTCTTAAGGGTCGTGTTTGCTTCTAAGCTATGTGCGCTAGTTATGAACTTTGGCATATGCATTCCTCATTCACCACGTGATGAGATTGGAATCATGGTGTTGTGAGGTCTATATCAGCATTGAAGTATCTTCATCTTTTGAAGCTTGTGTGAAGTTTCAATCAGTTGGTACGAATGTTGGAGAAAGAGAGGCATTTCAAGAGAATTTTGATTGCTCAGTCTCTCACTAAATACAATGATTGATTGTTTGGAAGTGTGTGTTGAGCGTTGAGTAACAGTGTGTTGGTTGAACCTGCTTTTTTAATCTTTGTAATAGTTCATTCAAGGCAGTCGCAACTATACATGACGCTAGGGAGAAATTTCTGAGTTGTACGCTTGATTTGGAGCCAGGATTGAATCGACTCCCTTGATTCACAATCTAGTTCTGCTTGTGCATTAAATAATCTCCAGTCATTGCATTACATATGTGTTGGCATTGTTTAGTTTGTGTTCAGATCTTCCATATTCATATTGATGCGTTGGCATTGCAAGTAATTGTTGTGATTGTGTTACAAGGGTGGCAAATGCATTCGTGTGTATCTTATGTGGCAAATGTGCATATTCCACTCTACGTTGAAAGCAGAGTTGAATAGTTGAATGCACACTGCTAGTTATATGGTGTGAATACCTATGTTGAATGGTCAAACCTAATCTTTTAATCTTTGTGCATTGAGCGTTGAGTACTGTATGTATGTTGGTTTGGCATAAGCATTGGTTGGAGAATTCCTGGTGGACATGTGTGAATATTTTACATGCATTAAATCTTGGTCTATGAGTTTAACAATAAGGAGAAGAGATTGTTGAGAAATCTAGGGCAGTGGTATAAGGATGATTTCTCTTATTATGATAATTGCTTGTGAAGAAATTTTACTTTCGTTAATTAGGTTCTTCTTTAGCTAGATTATTGTTGTGTTCTCTTTATCAAACAACTACCAAAACATAATAAGCAATGAGACAAAGGGCACAAGATATAGGCAATCAGCAAGGGGCCAAAACCTCTCCAATCTTGAGATGAAAACCCACATAATTATTCTTCTTATAGAATCTCCAATTGATGAATTCCAAGACCAAGACCATTGACTAAGAACCTCTCCAAGACCAAGTCACAATACTTCTTTAAACAAGTTGTTATCACTCCTTCAGATCTCCAAGGCTCTCTCCAAAGGATCACAGCCAAGAGGGTTGGATGAATTAGGATTTTAGGCTAGATATAGTAGCTCAGGGTTTGTTTGATTTGATTTGGTTGGGGAAGTCACTGGATGAGTGAATTAAGTCAGAGAGTGAACTAGGTCAGGGAAAAAGGGAATCAGAATTACAGACATATGATGGGGCAAGGTAGGCAAGTTACTTTAACACTTAGTAGTATAGTAATGAGATGGTTTAGACTAGTGAGATGCTGAAAAGAACATGAGATCATGAATTATTTTTAAACTAAAGAGATGAAACAATCTATAATGATTTTCCCAAAACAAAGCATACAAGATGAATTCTTCTTATCACACCTTGAAAATCAAACATACTTGAAGTGAAATGGATCATGAAAGGTACAAAAAATTCATACATACGCAACTAAAGAAAAAACAATGTCAAAATACCATGCCACAGGAATCCCACCAAAATAGTTGCAACTAATCCAATATATTTCATGCCAAAATCTGAAACACTAGTACAACATCCAATAGATTCCAACCTGTAGAATGATTGAGGAATTACATAATATAAACCTCAAACCAACTCATCCTAGCCTCGGGGGTCGAATCCATGAGAGGAGCAGCAGTTGCAACAAAAACTGAACTAATAGCTAGAGTGTAGGGTGAGCAAACTGATTCATTACAAGTCATAGAGGCCATTTACCTAATGTATTTACCCTAGGTAACAGTAAAAACATAATAATTACATCATCCTTATCAATTACATCAGTAAAACACTAATTTCCCATAGGTAAAAAAACAAATTTGGAAAGAAACAGTGAAAAACTTGGCCAATTGTCAAACGCGTAGTGCCATCTTCAAGTTGAATTTTACCTACCTTCCTGATGTCCAAATCTAGCCAAGGATAGCTCATTGGAAAGCTTATCCTGCCTAGTTTCCAAAACTGCCCTTGGTTTTCAAAATGGGCTTGATTTTCCCCTCCAAAATTGCAATCTCCCAAGACTACTCAAACGCACATCACCTGGTACAGAAAAGAGGTAGAAACATGATTTTTAGGTGGTTTTTTGCTTTTTTTCACCCACCAATTTTGCTTTCCAGGGTTGGAAAGATGGTTTTCCTGACTGTCTTGGTCATTCTGAATCCAATGGTGGTGGTCATTTCTCCAAAAAGTGGTGTTGCGCGTTTGACCAAATTATTGATATAAAAATTGCCTTAAAATAACAAGAAAAGAAAGATGACAAAAATTGAGCCAAAGGTCTTCAAAATTGTTCAAGAAGCTAATGTTTGAGGTGGCTAGGCATGCAGTGAAGCCTCCGCAAGTATATCAAGCTTCTTCTTCTCCTCATGGTGAGTTAGGGCTTCAATTTTTTCCTTTGTTGCTTTGAGTTTTTCCCTTGCATTTCTTTCTCTGTTGGCATAGTGTTTGGCCATTCTCACTTGAATGTTGTTGTCATTTTTAGATTTCTTCAATAAATTCTCCAAGTGACCATTGATGGCCTGAACTCAACCTTCATTGTCTTCTTTGATCATATCCAAGAATTAATCATCAAGCATAGCTTCATCAACTATCTCTCTTCGCCTTTGCCCTTTAATTTCCAAGGCTCTTTTCAAACCTCTGGTTCTAGGCCTACCTCTTGGTGCTTGTTCATCTTTCTCTTCAAGCAAACCATGCTTCTCAAGTGTCTCCTCTACCAAGACCTTGGCTTTTTTTGCCTCACTGTATGATTTGTTTTCTTCTTCTACCATGGTGTTTAATATCAAACCCTAGTAGGTATAAGGTAGTTGGAATGTGGTTTTCTAGAAATAAGAAATGGGGAAGGGGAATTGAATGACATGGGTAAAGGGATTTATGTAATGGAGGAGGGGGTAGGGAGTATTAATATGATGAATTTGGGGGTTGGGGTTTGGGAGCCCAGGTAGTTCTAGCACCTAGGGCTTAGGGTTTTGGGACAAAGGTTTAGAGGGTATTTGAGATAAAAAGGTTTAGGGAAAGGGAATGAAGGTGTAGGGGAGTGTACAAAAGGAATTGAGAGTGCAAGGGTAGTGTTGGGGAAGAGTTTAGATATAGGACAAACATCAAATCTTCAATTAAACCTTTAAAACACTTTGGGAGTGACTCTATGGGGAGAAAACATGTGATTTGTAGTGGTTACTTACTTGTAGGAGGTTGAATGCACTTTGGTGGAACTGAGGAGACAATTTTGGCTCTCCTAGACAAACGCGCAGTGCCAAACAAACACATTGCGCTTGATGCGCAGTGCTAAGCAAACACACAGCGCCTGAAGCAAGTGCGCAGCACCAACTTCAAATCGACTTTTGAGTGACCTCTCGAAGTCCAAATTGAGTCCATGATAGCACTGAAAGTCTGTCTCTTGGCTACACAATGGACCTATCAAGCACTGGAAATGATCAATTATAGCCCCTGAAAAGAATATAACAAAAAAAAAAACAATTCTCCCAACACTAGTCAAAAAGTACAAAATGAGGGTGCAAAAATGAAATGTTCTCTTGCATGAAACTTTTGGAGGTCTTACTCAACTCCAAATTGAGCTCATGATAGCTAATTAGAAAACTCTTTCTCTATAGTTATCATTTGACTCATCAAGCAAGTCATTTGGACATTCCAGCTAAGAGAAAAATTTATTTTCCCAAGTTCACTCTAGAAGTGCAGCGATTCTCTTGTAGCAACTGTATTTTTTGACATTTCTCCAAAACCATGACACTTGTGTAAAAACTGAAGGAGGTTTTTCATGTTTGGCCTATGATGGACAAAAATCTCTCTCACTTTTGTAAAATTCATCTCTGTTTGGTTGGAAACATGCTTTGAAGCAAAACTGGCCCTATGTGTGGAAAATGATTTGTCCCTTGGAATGACTTCTTGAAAAATGATGGAGACATGATGTTTATGATTCTATAGCCAACCCTAGCTCAGTGGGAGAGGAAATTAGGGTTTAGTGCTTCAACTCCCTTTGGCATTCACTTAACCCTTTGAAACTTTACCCTTTCACTTGATTATTTCCTTTGACAAATTGATCTTTTGATGGTCTAGAATCTTTGGAACATTGAGTTAACAGCTTGGGAACCTTGTACATATTACATTTAAATGACATAAAATTACAAAATTAAAATTAAAAATATTACATTTGAACTCAAAATTACATGATGAAATATGCATTTCTCTTTACAGATCATCTTCCCATGGTGAAGAGATGTTATTTAATCACCCTTTACTTGATGGTCTTATGCAATGGAATGGAGTTTTATTGGAACCTTGGAAACCCTAATTACCTAATGGGACCTTGAATGACCAGACTCCATGTTGACTTAACTGACATAAAGACATGATGAAATGATCTTTTATGATTGATGTATGCCCAGTAAGACATGAAGGTGGGCCAACAAGTATTGATTTTTGGAGAGTGAGGTTTAATTAACTAGGGCTACCATTAGTGAGTAAATTTTTGAATGAGGACCTAGGTGGAATGACAAAAATTTCAAAATGGGACACCCTAATATGATACGAAAAGAGGAGTTTTGATCACTGATGGCAGTATGCAAATACTGACTCTAACACAAGTCTCCTTCTTCTTCAAGTCAATGATGGTCAAATTTTCTCTATACCATTGTTCTCAGCTTCTTCTGAATTTCGACTTCTTAACACAAACCTACAACTTTCGACCTACCTGTAATCACCAAGATGCCACACGTGTGAACTTGATAGGACAGATCTATGAGGATTTCCTCCTTGTGACTTTAGCTAGTATTTATGCTTCCTTCTTGACCATTATCTCAACTCCTTTGAAGTCTGATGTAACACTACTGTAGAAACCCTAGCTGCAAGCACACATGTGAGTAGAGGGACCCAAAAACAATACCAAAAACCTTCAATTTTCTTCTCCTTCCCTTCGCCAAATGAGAAACTTCTTTTCTCGCACTTCCTTCTACTTTTTGGATGTTTGATTGATAATACCTTAGGTGTCGTTGAGTCCTCCTTTATATAGGCTCTTCTCCATGCTATTAGGCCTACTTCTCTCCATCCTAAGCCGACATGACATCTGAGTAGGTTGATTGCTTCTTTTGAAGGCGGGTTTGCTTAAAGCACTTGGACAAGGTCTTAGGGGATCTTTTGACTCAAACATTGACTCAAATAAATTTCTTTACAATATGTAACATGCCCCAAATGGGTCTTTCATATATGATAACGACCCAGAAGCTCTCAATGGGAGCTTGACCTATAAAAACTAATTCCTTGAGCATGAAACCCATGCCTTTAGATCAACAAAAATAAATTTATTTTTCCTCATTACAATAAACACATAAAATCACGATTACATATGTCATTATGAAGACCGAACCTAGTTACATATTTCAATGGAGACGACCAATCTGAGATCAAATACCTATATATATGAGACATCTATGCCAACGGAAATGTATTTTTGTAATGTATTTCCAACAACAATAGCACATACATTCAATTCAGGGATACATTAATGCATAAATGTAAGTATTCATACTTCATACATCAGTGTTGTCATATGGTTGGAAAGTCAATGGTTGTTTCACTAATGGTGATGTCATATGCACAAAGTTATATGTTGGTCATTGCTACATTACAAAATAGTTGTATCTCTGCGTTGAAATCCTATCTTGAATACTTATGTGTGTTGGTCCTCTGCGACATTAAAGTTTATCAAATACCGTGAATTATATGTAATACCTTTTTATGTGTGTTGAATAATGTTTTGAAGAACATTTTGTGGTGTATTTTATTATATGAATTAGTTCAACGTGTTGTGGTGATATATATTGTTTCGTTGTTCTTTGTTATCTGCGTTGGAACCATCTTGCTATACGTTGAATATCATTTTGAAGGCCATGTGTTTGGTAACCATGGTATGTAATGTGCCATAGTAAGTATTGTTTGAACATTGAATTGTTTTTGAGTCCTTGAAGGTCATATTTATATGTGCATTGGAGCGATGATATATTTGTGAGATGGGTTGCACATTAAATGTGGTTATATGGGTTGAGTAAAAAAGAGGTTAGAGACAATGTCAGTGGTAAGAAGAGTTCATGTACATGTTGAGTCTGCATGTGGCTAAATGTATTATGTTAATTTGCATTGTCCGATGTTTCTTTGACATCCAAGATTGGTAGATTTGGTATACTGCATAAGGTGAAGTCACCAAATGGGAGAGGGTGAATGCAAATTCTAGAGAAGAAGGTGCAGATTTACGATTTTTCTTGCACGTGGCGCCATGGTGGAAAAGGAGAAATGCAAGAGAATTTATAAGTAGGGATGGTGCATAGAGGTTTGTGGGGCATCATCATATGCCATCTTATTCCCGTGGGTGCCAATGGTATAAGATTCTCCATCCCATGGTGCGTTATCAATCCATTCGATCTATTATGACAAGGGCATTCATGGTCGGTCTCATCACCCCATTCAAACTTAGAGGTCGGCAAGTCCTTCTTTGGGAAGGTTTATGTACCATGTAGCAATTTTTGGCCTTGCTTCACTTCTCGATTCATTGTTTGTCGTTTCAATTCAAGTTAACGATGTTTTGGCAATATCCTATGTGAGGAATTGAAGATTGGTATGATGCAATGACGTCAATTCAATGATGAGGGAGCCACTTGGTTCTATGTGTTCCTTAAATCTTGGAGGGTGAGACGATGTTTTGCAAGCTATTCATTCTACATTAGAATTTGGAAATATCAACATCAAGTGTCATCCTTTTAGATTGGCCTCTTTGAAATCTTTCTTTCTTCTTCTATTCCATTCGGTATTTCATATATTACTAGCTATATTGCGTTGTGGGTGGAGTGTATGGTAAAAGTTGGTGGCTTTCCATGGTAATTTTTATACTTGCATTAGCCATTCACCCCCCATCCTAGTTGAGGTATCTAGGAAAGTTTCAACTTAGGGAGCTTTATCTATCTTGGTGTTCGCAGGGTGAGTTTCATTTTGAAGTGTGGTAATTCTCTAAGGCAAGTGCTAGTGATTTTCACTTGATATCATACTTGTATATGCCTAGTTCAAATGTTTCTAGTTCCAGTGGATGTTGAACATTTGGTTGCAATTAGGAGCAACTAGGGTACTCCACGTTAGCCTATACCCATTCCATTAGTGGTGGTTTGTGACATTTTTTGGAGAAGTGCAGACTCAACAAGCTATATATTGGCATTCTTGAGTTTCACAAGTATTTGTATGGGTCTCCCTTGTTGTAGTTAATGGAAAATAAAGGTGGGTGTGTTTCAAATATATACATTGTTGTTAAATTTAGGATTAACATGTTCTTTGATTAAGTCAATCAATTCATTAGCCCATTATTAATTCCATTCTTCCATTATGAATCATATTAACCTTTCACTGAAACAACATCCAATGTAAATGCAGAAGACAAGCCAAGACAAGAGAACACATGGATTGGCTCAAGCCAGGGAAAAACCCCAAGATGGGGAAAACCCTATATCAATTCTTCTTTCAGTAATATCAAATGTTCACAAGTATTTGTATGGGTCTCCCTTGTTGTAGTTAATGGAAAATAACGATGGTCGTGTTTCAAATATATACATTGCTGTTAAATTTAGGATTAACGTGTTCTTTGATTAAGTCAGTCACTTCATTAACCCATTATTAATTCCATTCTTCCATTATGAATCATATTAACCTTTGACTGAAACAACATCCAATGTAAATGCCGAAGACAAGCTAAGACAAGAGAACACACGGATTGACTCAAGTCAAGGAAAAACCCCAAGATGGGGAAAGCCCTATATCAATTCTTCTTTCATTAATATCAAATGTTCAACAAAGAGCGAGAGTACAATAGGGATTAAGATCTAGCACATAGTGCATCAACAAGACTAGTTAAGGCATACCAACTGCCCTAAACTAATATTCTAAACATGTTGAATCATCATTTTACTGGTCTACACCTTGTAGTCCACGTCTAGTCATTCCTAGACAGATCTAGGGTTAGAGGCTCCTCCTTGACATACCTTACAACAACCCAGAATCAACAGTTATACGAAATAGTCTCCAAACAAAGAAAGGAGCCCTTGATCCACTGCGCAATACCTTCTAGTGACGGCAGCTTGTAGGGAAGTGCATTCCAAGGCCTTACGACCTCTAAAACAAATGACTCAACCTGCAGTTGTAGTGTTCCTTTCTTGGGGCCAAAACAGAGATATATATGATACAAAGAAAAACATTGAAAGCCTTATAACCTCTTTTATGTATTGTGGCATGTGATAGTAAGTCATCTGAAGCTTTGAACTGCCTCCAAATAGCCCTCTGAGCCTCCTCGCTGGCTACAGAAACCCACAAATAACTGCGGCCCTCTCTCCCACAGAAAGTTGTTTGGGAGGCTACAGAAACCCACAAATAACTGCGGCCCTCTCTCCCACAGAAAGTTGTACCTAAACATAAACAAAATCTCTCATAAACTCGGCTCTTAGCCTTTGAATACCCTAGCCTCATACCCACACCTTATTTCAGAAGAAATATGCTCCTTGATGATATATCAAATGATGTAGGAAGCATCTCTATATTTAGGAATAAGTGACATGTCAATTGGACTTTAAGGAGGTGAAGCCGACCTTGACCATTTTGCATATGCAATGACGTAAAATCAAAAACACATTTCTCCTTTACCAAATTTGATAATCTTTAGGTCGATTTTGGTCCTTTCGAAAAGAGGAATTCACTGACTCAAATATCTTTCCCAACAAAGTTGCCCAAAGTGGAATTTGGCCCTAGTTGCCAATTTTAACACTCCCTCTGAACTAGGGAGAATTCCATCTGAGTCCATACATCATCATGCCATTTGACATCATACACCATCTTTGTATCTTATCTCAACGTTGTTGAACACAAATATAGATAATGAAGAAAAATTGATCGAGAGTGAGTCACAAGACCTTGCCACTCTCCACTGACAAGAGTCAATTCTTATAACCAAGGTTCGAACCCCAATCGGACTTGATCCAGAGTGATCAAGTTGTTTGAACATCATGCATCATAGACATAAGGAGTACAACAGTACACGATGCGTCCATCGTGCTTGCTGCTTTGTAAATTTTGCGTTAATGGTGCTTTCTGACTTCAGTGTTTGATTTATTCAAGAATTAAAGGTTGACTTGAAGAGACACAACACTTAGATGAGCTCCTACCATGTATCATATTGATGCACAACTCTTCTCTACAGTGTAGATCATACTATCTTAATGAGCAACTATCCATAAATTATCTTAATGAGCAACTATCCATAAATTGTCTTTGAATCAAGGCATATAATTGGTGAAGGAGAGGACCATCATATCAAACTTCATAGTTTCCTTTGAATATCGAGAATGTGATCATCTGCATCCTGCAATTAATTCAGGGATTTTATAGCTCCCTCTTAAGGTGATCATTTGGCCTTCAATCAAGATCTTCCCATAAAAGGCAACTAACCTATTATGAGGAGGGTTCTTTTCCATTCAGGCATTCATATCTATATATGATATGCAATTCTTCAAGGCACCTTTATTCCCTGATGAAAGTGGATTCAAAAGAGACTGCTCCATGGTGCCATGCACTTCTTCTTCTTAGCTGATCTTAAAGGTAGAATCTTCAGGTGTGTGATGAATTCCTTATCCAAGTTGTTGAAAAAAAAAAAATTATAACTGGAAGCTCCTTGTAGACTCTTCATAATAGATTAAAAAAAAAAAATCAAAGATGTGAACAAGGCTGCAATATGGTCAAAATTTTACAGAAGCTTCTACTCACGATTATGGTTGTTATTATACATAAAGTTGCACTGCAAAAGGGTCAGTCGTTATACCTAAAGTAGTGCCACATATAACTGAAAGTGTTAAAATTGGCAACTAGGGCCAAACTCCATGTGGGTCATCTTATTAATGGAAGCTGATATTTTTCTTGGATCCCTCTCATCGAGAGGTGTAGGATTGATCTAAAGATCATCCGATTCCGATAAATATTCATGGAGATATGAATTTATTTATGTTATGGGACAATTCATCAAGGTCAGCGAGCGACCAAATAAACCCCATTTGTGCTCAACGTTTTATTATAAATAGAGGTAGCCTTCAAGTCATTTCAACACACTTGGGATCTCTTCCTTTCTACTTGGTTTTAGTAGGTGGAGATATCCTAAGGGATAACGTTGCCCTAATCCAGAGCGCAGAAGCCGGAACTGCCGGGAATAGCTAGAATTGTCGGAACAGCCAAGAATAGCTAAAATTGTCGGAACTACTGGGAACTGTCGGAACTGCCGGGAAAAGCCGGAACTACCGGGAACTGTTGGGAAAAGTCAAAACTGTCGGAACTGACGGGAATAGCCGGAATCGCTGGAACTGTCGGGAATTGCCGGGAATAGCCAGAATTGTCGGAACTGTCGGAACTGCCGAGAACTGTCGGGAAGCCAAAACCGCCGAAACTGACAGGAATAGCCGAAATTGTTGGAACTGTCGAAAATTGCCAGGAATAGCCAGAATTGTCGGAACTGTCGGAATTGTCGGGAACAGACGGAACTGCCGAAACAATTGGGGAAGCTGACATAGAAAGCGAAAACTGGGAACTATCGGAATAACTGGAACTGTCGAAAACAACCGAAATTGCCAAAACTACCGGAACAACCTAAGTATCTGTCTCCGAAGGAGAGCAACATGCAAGGGACAACTAACTAACATTGAGACAATTGTATGGTACTTAGCAGCAAATACACCAAGCATGCAATGTTACAGCTAGCATGCAAGGGACAACTAGCATGCAAAGGACAACAAGCATGCTAGGGACAACAAGCAAGCAAGATGCAGCCAGCACATAGGTCAGTATGGCAACATGGTGCAACAATGGCACATAATGCAATACAGTGATGGGTACAATCATGATTAATGAAGCATGATGAGATGCAGCAGAGTGATGATGGGTGCAACAGAGTGGGGTGCAACATGATAATGAAATGCAGCACAATGATAGGCGAAGGAGTCACCTTGGAGAATCAGTTGAAGCAGTATGTCTTCAACTGATCTCATGTATCATCTTCGTAGAGATGATTTATGCTCTTATCTAGATAAGTCGAAGTGTTGACTTCCGTTGTAAACGTACTCTCTCTCTCTCTGTGCTAAACTATTGAAGAACATATAAGAAGAATTGATCAAGGGTTTCCCCGCATTGGGGTTTGTCCCTGGCTAGCGCCACATCTTGTGTCCTCTTGTATTGGTTTGTCTTTTGCGATTTATGTTTATGTTCTATCTGCAGTTTACTTTAATGCTGATGTTATTGCTAATCTAGAAAATATATTGAGCTAACTATGAAAATTGAAATAAATTGCTCTAAGCATAGAACATACCTAAAATTTAACATGGTATCGGAGCTGAGGTGAAGACAATGCCCAAGCCAGAGTGAAAGAGCAATCACCGGAGATAGTTGGGAAAGGACAAAAGGATTAGTGGATTCCTCATCCCTCTTCAAATTCACCGAGGGTGAAGTCGAAGTAGAGAATATTATTAGAATAGCGCAGCAAAAGTTTCTGATGGCCTACCTAAAGATCACTTCATTGGGAAATCTGAATCTAAGGGTGGAAGGAAAGGCAAATGCCTTGGTTGCAATAAGTTCAGCCATCATGTGAAGGAGTGTCTGAATGGTAGAGACACATCTCTTGATGAAGATAACAATCATTCCAGGGACATCTTCAATGATCAAAGGAATGACATGTAATGTAGGTCATCAAGGAAATGGCCAACTCTTCAAAAAAAGCAAGGAACCCCAGGTATGAAAAATCAAATGTTGTTTTTGATAAGACAAAGAAGTGTTATCTTGTATTGGCCCTCTTTCAGATTCTTTGGGAATCTAGCTTATTGATTGTAGTGCTTCAAGGCACTTCATCAGATAGAAGGGTGCACTCCCTAAATTTGGTAGAGATGGAAACAATCGTGGGATTATACTCGGATACGATGCCACCTATCCTGGAAAGGGTGTAGGGAATGTTACCCCTCAATTGAATGAGGGTAACTCGATTCATTTACAGAATCTCTTTTATGTACCTGATCACAAGAAGAACCTGGTGTCCATTTCAGCAATGGAAGTCAAAGGTTACAAGGTGGCACTCATCGATGGAAAGGTACGTGTTTGAAAATAGAATTTTCAAAGATATTTTTGAGTTCAGGATTGTATCAAGTTGCAGGAAGTCCACTGGGGACTATGTCCATTGACACATAACACCGGAGGTCTGTGAATGAGATGGTGACAGGGATCCTTGAATTCAAAAAGAGCATGAAAGTACATGTTTGAGATGCACTGAAGGAAAATCTTATAAGGGGACCATTCCCCTCATGTAGCAAGTCCACGAGTTTGGAACAACCCGAGGGGTTTGAGATTGATGATCAAGAATCTCATGTATGCAGGTGGAAGAAAGCCCTCTATGGCTTGAAGCAAAACTCCCCAGGCATAGTATGAGAGGATTGATAACTGTCAGATAAAGCTGAGATTCACTAAGAGTGATGCCGATCCAAATTATTGTTGGAAGGTTGTGGATGATAGACCTCTCATACCAGCACCTTATGAGGAAGACCTATTTTTGACAGGTGCAGACCCTCTCATTTGCAAAAGTATGAGGGAGTTGGATTCCGAATGTGGAATGATAAACTGCAAGCTTGTTACTACCTCAAGGATCTTAACTTTCAGAAGTTATATGGTAGTGATGTCGGACCAGATTTGGGAAATGCCTCTAAGCTTCATAAACTCATTCGTGTTGATGTTCTTGGTGAACTTCCGTCCGGACATATGTTTTGCAATTAGCATGGTGAGTTCATATTTGGTTGAGCCTCACTGGATTGGTGCCAATAATCTTTTGAGATATCTTCGGGGCACAATCTCTCATGGATTGAGATACACTGCCGAAAATATGAACCTGCATGATTATTCGAATGTTGACTAGGCAGGGAGTGTGGAGAATCACTAGAGCACTTCTCAGTGCTAGTTCTCTTTGGATTTTGCTTCGATATCATGGATGAGCAGGAAGCAAAAATCGGTTTCTATAAGCACCGCCGAGACCGAATACCTACGAGTATGATCTCGTGAAGATGCATGGTTACAAAAGCTCTTAAGTGAGCTACTTGTACACATGATGAATACCACTGTGATTCTCTGTGACAACCAGAGGGGGGATTCGATTTTTTATAAATCTCGTCTTCGATGATTGCTCCAGCAAATAGACATCAAATACTGTCTTATCTGGGATATGGGAAGTCGATGAGTGAGGAGGCTCCATCGCATTGAGACTAATGTACAAGTCGCAGACATTTTGTCAAAGCCTCGGAGAAAGGTCAAATCTGTGACTTTCCCGAACGAATTGGAGTCGTTGAGAGACCTTATAAGGGTCCTGCATGTTGCATGCATTGGGCTTTAGGAGCCCTGGGGGGCTTGGGGTACTTACTGGAGCAACATACAACCACAGGGTGATTCACCCTCCCCTGGTGGTGCACAACCACAGGGTGACTCACCCTCCCCTGGTGGTGCACTATGTACAAGATGACAAGTTCAACCTTCCCCTGTGATACCCAGTGGCGACTATGGAATAAGATGATTAGTTCTCCTGTGGGCCGGGATGATTAGTTCTCCTGTGGGCCGGGATGATTAGTTCTCCCATGACAACTGCGAAATATAGGATGATTAGTTCTCATGTGGCCACTATTGGGAAGGATGATTCGTTCTCCTGTGGATAGGATGATTAGTTCTCATGTCGAAGCATCCTACTGATGCATTCTGGGACTCATGGGAAGTACCTCTCATCTAATCAATGAGCAGGGGGTTAGGGACCATAGTAGTACTATCAATGGATGCATCGATGTATCTACCATACTCCCTATGCTAGGATGACCTCCATTGATCTGGGATCAATGAAACTGATTTGAAATCAGTATGAGTGGTTTGAGACACTCTCTTCTGATATTGATCTGGGATCAATAAAACTAACTTCGGGCCAGTAAGAGTGATGTGACACTCTCTTCAGACGAAACTGACTTTGGGTCAGTAGAGAATGGTATGAGACATCGTCGATCAATTCTTCTTCTTCATGGTTCAGCAAAGCAAAGCTCAGCAAAGCACAGCAATGCAAGGCATTGATGGCAGAGATAACACAGCCGGACATATGGATCAGCGGATGGAGTTCTCCCTAGTTGAGAGGGAGTGTTAAAATTGACAACTAGGACCAAACTCCATGTGGGTCATCTTATTAATGGAAGCTGATATTTTTCTTCAATCCCTCTCATCGAGAGGTGTAGGATTGATCTAAATATCATCCGATTCCGATAAGTATTCATGGAGATATGAATTTATTTGTGTTATAGGACAATTCGTCAAAGTTGACCAATAACCAAATAAATCTCACTTGTGCTCAACGTTTTAGTATAAATAGAGGTGGCCTTCAAGTCATTTCAACACACTTGGGATCTCTTCCTCTCTATTTGGTTTTAGTATGAGAGATCCTAAGGGATAACGCTGCCCTAACCCAGAGGGAATAGCCAGAATTGCCGGAACAGTCGAAACTGCAAGGAATAGTTGGAATTGTTGAAACTGTGGGAAACTGTCAAGAACTGCCAAAAACTGCCAGAACTGTCGAAACTGTCGAGAAACACTAGAACTGTTGGAACTGACAAGGAATAGCCGGAATTGCTAGAACTGCCGAGACTAACAAGAACTGTCAAGAATAGTTAGAATTGTCGAAATTGTTGAAACTGTCAAATATAGTTGGAATTGTTGGGAACAGCCAGAACTATCGAAACAATCGGGAACGCTGACGCATAGGGCAGAAGCCGGAATTGCCAGAAATAGTCGGAATTGCCGAAACTACCGAAATTGTCGGGAACAGCCGAAATTGCTGAAACTGCCGGAACAACTTGAGCATCTGTCTTCGAAGGAGAGCCGCATGCAAGGGACAACTAACTAACATTGGGGCAGTTGTATGCTACTTAACAGCGAATACACCAAGCATGCAATGTTACAGCAAGCATGCAACAGCGAACATGCAAATGACAACAAGCAAGCAAGATGAGATGCAGCATAGTGATGATGGGTGCAACATGGTGTAGCACGATGAGGTGCAGCGTGATGACAAAATGTAGCACAACGATAGGTGAAGGAGTCGCCTTAGAGAATCAGTTGAAACAGCATGTCTTCAACTGGTCTCATGTATCATCTTCTTAGAGATGTTTTATGCTCTTATCTAGATAAGTCAAAGTGTTGACTTCCGTTGTAAACATACTCTCTCTCTCTGCTGAACTATTGAAGAACATATAAGAAGAATTGATCAAGGGTTTCCCCACATTGGAGTTTGTCCCTTGCTAGCGCCATATCTTGTGTCCTCTTGTCTTGGCTTGTCTTCTGCGATTTATGTTTATGTTCTATCTGCAGCTTACTTTAATGATGATGTTATTGCTAATCTGGAAAAAATATTGAACTGACTGTGAAAATTAAAATAAATTGCTCTAAGCATAGAACATACCTAAAATTTAACAGAAAAGTATCCAAATGAATATTTACTGCATAGGATAGCTTTAGGTCTTTTAGGAGAACCACCTTTTGAGAGATCCAAGATCTGAGTTTACTGATGTGATTTTAGTAGAATCTCAGTTCTGCTAATAAAATACCCTGATAAAAAGATTAAAAAAACTCACTGCTTGTAGGTACAACATGACAGCAGATGTCTCTATTAAGTATAGCTCAAACACAATGTCCTTCATGGCTCCTTTCCTTTGCTTGATGGTTGAAGTGTTGACTTGTGAATTGATTGTAGATGGGATATAGAGTCGCATGGTTCAAAGTAGAGGAAGGATTAAATATTTGGAAATGCATATATATATATACATATGAACTGATCATGTCACTGTCGATGTGTTAATGTTGTTGAGTAATAGGACTGATGAGCAATGTGACCTAAACCTTGATACAATGGACCTATGCTACTGTAACATTATTGCTCCTATAGATATTTATGCCCAGAGATCCAATAATTATGTATCAGTGTAATTTGACAATATGTATTACCTGTGATGCTTCTCTTTCTTCAGGGCCAAACGATACCACAAGATGAAACAGGTCTGATATCTCCATAATCCAGGTTGTCAAAAAAACACAATTTCACGAAGATCACACGGGTTTCTATGAATATAGCTACTGCTGCAGCAGTGGATTCCCTCTTCTGATTTGGTTGCGGATGCAAAGGGTTTCACAACTGTGCCAAGGTCGAATTTGTGCATCATCAGTGAATGTGCAAAAGTATAGACTAGAGAAAGATTAGACATAGTTGATGTGTAAAAACCCTTGTAGCAAAAATATAACTGAGCCATCCATTAAACTGCTGCAACAACAATAGAATATACTATGATTGTGCCATATCAGTGAGCGAGTAACTTGTCAAAGGAGCAAGTGTCATAAAGTTGGGTATTGAACCAAGGGTAATGTGAGCTATAAAGCAAATCATACATCAAGTTTGTTGTGCCGAGATCATTCCATATATATAAGGATGCTAAGAGTATACACCTATAAAGTGCAGAGATCAACTGAGATTACTGTACATGAATGAAACTGAGATCAATGTATAAAACATTGTTGGAATTATATTATCGGGACTATACTCTGAGGAGACAAAGACGAACAGAGATCATGCAGATACCAAAAAGAGTATATGCCAATACGATGAGATTATTCAAAGTGTGCTAACATTATGATTAGACCATTCCAGAGGAGAGAGTCCTCCATCATGTAGAAGTCTACGTAAGAGAGATCAAGAGCAGTCCAAAAACATTTGCTTCAGCAATGCTTCAACAAGCCTCAATGCTTGCTACAGGATATTCTCAAGTCTTAACAATGCTTTCTTTAAAGCAAAGCTTCAAGGGTGCTTTATGTCTGTCGCAAAGCAGACTTCTAGTTGGATCTGTAAGGGGAGAAAACCAAAAGTCAATATTGTGCTTCCAAGATGTTACTCCTGTGTTTTTAATTCAATGTGATGCTTCCAAGGTTTCTACAAGAGATAAGATCTGCTATATTCTCACAGTGACAATAAACTGAGGTTTGGAAGATTGTAATAATTCGCACAATAGTACAAAGAGATCTGCAAAGCTGCTAGGATTAAAGTAGGATTCCATGATAGACGTAGTGGGACTTGTTTCCTCGGTTTTGATTTCAAGCAAAGAAGAGAAAGCCACAGGAACCAGGATTAAGATAGTGACAGCGGGTTCATTCACAACAGAGGTCACAAGTCTGCAATCCAAGTTCGAATCCACAGATTTGTAATTGCTACAGGAATATACTTTAAGTAAGAAATAGATCAAAACTGATATGCACAGGTCCTGTAATAACTCCACAGATCTGAGATCTCCTTCATACTTTCTTGTGTTTATCCGCTCTACGATGCTGCAATAATGTTCTTCCTAGAAAGCCGAAGATATCTCTAGATGTCAATCGAAACACACCTTATGAATATTGATACATACCTTGGTTCATCAGTGAATGAGGCCACATAGAATCAAGAAACCATTTGAGATTGCTTTTTGCTCTTGCTTGAGCTTGACCTCTTCTGGCTCTAATACCATGTTAAATTTAGGATTGCTTAAGTCAGTCACTTCATTAGCCCATTATTAATTCCGTTCTTCCATTATGAATCATATTAACCTTTGACTGAAAGAAAAGGTAATGTAAATGCAGAAGACAAGCCAAGAAAAGAGAACACACGGATTGGCTCAACCCAGGGAAAAACCCCAAGATAGGGAAAACCCTATATCAATTCTTATTTCTTTAATATCAAATGTTCAACCGAGAAAGAGAGTACAATAAGGATTAAGATCTAGCACATAGTGCATCCACAAATGTTCAACAGTGAAAGAGAGTACAATAAGGATTAAGATCTAGCACATAGTGCATCCACAAGATTGGTTAGGGCATACCAACTGCCCTAAACTAATATTCTAAACATGGTGAATCCTCATTTTACTGGTCTGCACCCTGTAGTCCACTTCTAGTCATTGCTAGACAGATCTAGGGTTAGAGGCTCCTCCTCAACGTACCTTACAGCAACCCAAAATCAGTAGCTATACGACATAGTCTCAAAACAAATAAAAGAAACCTTGATTCACTGTGCAGTACCTTCTAGTGACTGTGGCTTCAAGGGAAGAGCCTTCCAAGGCATTATGACCCCTGAAACAAATGACTCAACCTGCAGCTGTAGTGTTCCTTTCCTGCAGCCTAAACAAAGACATATATGATACAAAGAAAAACATTGAAAGCCTTATAACCTCTTCACTGAATTGCGGCCTGTGATAGTAAGTCCTTTGAAGCCCTGAACTGTCTACAAATAGCCCTGCGCCCTACAAGCCTCCTTGTTGGCTACAGCAACCCACAGACAACTGTGGCCCTCTCTCCCACAGAAAGTTGTACCCAAACAGAGACAAAACCTCTCATAAACTCGGCTCTTAGCCCTTGAACGCCCTAGCCTCAAATCCACACCTTATTTCAGAAGAAATATGCTCCTTGATGATATATCAAATGATGTATGAAGCATCTCTATATTTAGGAATAAGAGGCATGTCAGTTGGACTTTAAGGAGGTGAAGCCGACCTCGACCATTTTGCATATGAGAGGGCATAGAATCAAAAACACATTTCTCCTTACCAAATTTGATGATATTTAGGTCGAATGCCAGAAATATATTTCCTAAAGAAGTTGTCCAAAGTGGAATTTAGCCCTAGTTTCCATGATATTTAGGTCGAATGCCACAAATATATTTCCTAAAGTTGTCCAAAGTGGAATTTGGCCCTAGTTTCCAATTTTAACAATTGGGCTACCTCTAACACCCTATCCAAAATTGGCCCTAGTTGCCAATTTTAACAATTGGTCTACCTCTAACACTCTCTATCCAAAATTCTATCCAAAATTCTTTATTTAGTATTGGTTGGAGATCACTGAACAGCAAGTGTAGGTAAGCCCTGACCTACTTTGTAGTAGGTCAAGGCTCTCAAGTTTACAAGTGGATCCATCTGCACCTGGCTCGTTGTTGCAGATAACTCCTATTCACCTATTTGTTTTGGTTAGTTGGTGTAAGTTAGTTGGTGTAAGTTATTAGACTTATTTATGCCACGTCAATCTAATGAGGAATTCTGGCAAATTATGGAGAGGATTTCTCAACTTCAACAAGAAATCGTTACCTTGCAACTTAGATATAAGTAACTAGTCCCCAACGTGACCTCTACTATGGAAATGTTAGTAGATCATTAGTTAATGACACAAAAAACAAAGGATGAATTATCAATCCTTCACCAACAGTTCAAGGAGTTGCAATTCTCACTTAGCAAGCACCTTTTGGAACCTTCCTCCTCTAGCAATACCATTAGTAATTCAAAACAAGGTCTACCTCATCTAAGTGCTCCAGTCTCCCCTAAGTCTAGGTTCAGGGCCAAGAGATGTAATTCCACCTTTTGTTAGTTAGAATGTGGAACCTAGTAATTCAAAACAAGGTCTACCTCATCTAAGTGCTCCATCTAAGTGCTCCAGTCTCCCCTAAGTCTAGGTTCAGGGCCAAGAGATGTAATTCCACCTTTTGTTAGTTAGTATGTGGAACCTTCCTCCTCTAGCAATACCATTAGTAATTCAAAACAAGGTCTACCTCATCTAAGTGCTCCAGTCTCCCCTAAGTCTAGGTTCAGGGCCAAGAGATGTAATTCCACCTTTTGTTAGTTAGTATGTATTGTAAATGTTTAGTTAGTATGTATTGTAAATGTTGTCAAAATTTGCAAGTCTTTTGGTAAATTTACCCATGTAGGCATACCAATATAGCTATAAAGGAACTGCACAACCATCTCTCACAACAATTAAATAGAAACCCTCATCCTGCTCAATTTATGGAGTACTTGTGCTTGATGACATGAACTAAACATGTATGCACGAACTCTCTCCGAACACTGCACAAAACTAATGTCCTTCACGTATGCACCTCTATGCAACCAGATTATTCTACATACAATCGACCCCTTCAAAAAATGTGCACGAATATATCCCTACACATAGGATTGTAAAATGTGGTCTCAACTCTGCGTGAAATTTCAACTCCACTTCAGAGGCCACGAATAACAACTTCAACCTATGTTTTGTGTGGAATTCCCTCAACCTTCGACCTTTCTCCGCTTCTCTGCACCCTCTGCTCCACGGGCTTACAAATGGCTCCTCCTCTTCTTATATGTGAGATGGACAAAAATTAGCCCCTTCACCGTGGCTCTATCTCGGCCCTTTCACCTTGGCTCAATTGCTCTTTGTGCAAACAAGATCTCTACTCAACGACTATTTAACTTCCTCCATGAGATGCTCATTATAGCTAGGTTTTTGCGGCCTTCAACGAACAATTGAACAAACCTCTACACAAACTTACTGGTATAGTCTCTAAAACGCATCAAAACTCAACCCTTGTTCTAATACCATTTGATTGTATTTACAACCTGCATAGAATTACATAAAAAGAAATAATGGCACAAAGAAAAATTGAATCACTCACACAACATGAAATTTACGTTATAAACCCCTGACATTGTGTCAATGAAACATCCACAACGTAAGGTAATGAAACATCCACAGGTAATGAAACATCCACAAGGTAAGGTAAGGTATTTTATTGATCAAAAGAAAATTTACAACCCAACGTAAGGTAATGAAACATCCACAAGGTAAGGTAACGTATTTTATTGATCAAGAAGAAAATTTACAACCCAACAAGGTAAGGTAAGGTATTTTATTTTTCTTTACAACCCAACAAGGTAAGGTAAGGTATTTTATTTACAACCCAACAAGGTAAGGTAAGGTATTTTATTGATCAAGAAGAAAATTTACAACCCAACGTAAGGTAATGAAACATCCAACAACCCAACGTAAGGTAATGAAACATCCACAAGGTAAGGTAAGGTGGGTAAGGTATTTTATTGATCAAGAAGAAAATTTACAACCCAAATCAGCCCATCTCTCAAGATACATAGATATATCTTACTTGGCACCGTTACATGCATTACACAAACTGCCATCAATTTCGTAAACGAACACTATTATATAAACTACCAAAAAATTTACGTGATATAAACTACCAAAAAGTTTACATGAAATAGATTTTGGCTTTTACAATTTCAATTAAAAAAGTTATTACAAATTCTAACCAAAAAACACATCAAAGCAGGTGAAATAAAAAAACTATCATGACAACTGCTCTCATTCTTAACAAATATTCATGCAGACATAACACCAAAATTGGCATGATTTTGTGTCAAAGACTGGGAAATTTAGCATTGAAATTTGAAACCCTGGCATTCTCATCTATATACCTTTATTGAGCTGGAAACTGACATGGTTATGGTCACAGAAGCCATCCATGGCACTAAAAGTCAATACTAAGGAAACCCAACAGCGAAAACAATGTCGGTAGCTCTTGCAATTGGTGGCTGGCCCTAGCTTTTCAGTCATTTCATGACTACAAACGATGGGAAGGGTGCCCAGATGGCCCAAGGGTTAAATCTGATGTTTTATTTCAATTATTAACCATAAAAAAAATTATATATGATAACTAAAAACTTAACAGTTCACCAGGAACCCTCCAAATTAACAATCTTGGGGATGACGAGGTTATACTCTTACAGGTACAAAATATAAAATCTCCGAAATTTTGTATCTGTGAATGAATGATTTCCATCCACCACCTTTCTCAGCTATTAATGTGCTATTAGGCTTACATTAGGTCTGAATACAAATTAAACTTGGGTCTAAACAAATTCACAGGATAAAAAAAATTAGCATTGCTGGCATCTACAGATCCGTTGAGGGCTTAAAGGGATAATAACAAATTTCAATGAGTTTTTTTTGTATTACTGGTAAATGCACCATAAAAGATAAGCTCCAATCAGTCGTTCCTCCAGCTGCGTCCAACACCGTAGCAGACTGCAGTCTGTAACTTCTGTCCCAATCAAACGTGCAGCGGACACTTTTCTGTAAGTTCCAAGCCTCTATTGGAAGGCCCTCTTCAAACTCTCTTGATGTCTCCTCATTTCAAAAGTTCCAAGCCTCTATTGGAAGGCCCTCTTCAAACTCTCTTGATGTCTCCTCATTTCAAAAGTTCTAAGTCTCTATTGGAAGGCCCTCTTCAAACTATCTTGATGTCTCCTCATTTTTGGTAGATCCCCTGTTCCAGATATCACTCTAGTGCACATTTTGCCAGTTATTGCTCCAGGCTATTACAGACTCTGAAGCATAATTATTGTAGGTATTTCCTTTGTGATAACAATACCAGAGCAATTTTCACGTTGGATCATGGAATTGGCCAGATGAAACTGTCAGTGTCAGCAGTCAAATAACAACAGCAGATCCATCGAACAGGCATCAAGTGTACTAAGGATTCCATCCCTTTCCATATCCAATGTTTCGCTTCGATCTTTTGCATGAGGCTATCAGCATCCACCAGGTGCCAACAACAGCAGATCCATGGAGCAGGCATCAGATATAAGGAATCAAATTAATTATGATCTCCCTCAATGGAGATACATGGGCTAGATCTTGGGCGACGGACATGCACTCAGCTGACAGGATCTTAAAGACTGCAGCGAGAGCTTAGTGATCTGTTGCTGCTGCCAACTACCAGACGCTGACATTGACTGGTGCAAAAATTCAAAAAGAAAGATTGGATATGACAACAGATAAAAAAGATTCACACCAAGTTCATTCCATTATCCAACCTGGAATCTGTCCAAACAATCTTATTACAAAGGGAATATCTAGCACAGTGATGTACCAGAGTCTGGAAATTTCTAAAACAAGCATACAAGTGAGACATCTGGAACAGTGGAATGCTGGTTTGAAATGAGGAGACAACACCAGGTTGCTTAGTCACATGCTGGAGTGATACAGTAATATGATATATATAGAAGAGGAAATGTCCAATATTTTGATTTGAAGAGATAACACTAATATTTTGATTTGAAAAGACAACACGGCAATTTGAAAAGAGCCTGCCAAAACACACAAAAAAGCGTCCAACAAATATTCAGTTGGGACAATTTACAGAATGCAGTTCACAACTCGTTAGGAGGAACACACACACGCTGCTGAATTAAAGCGGATTGGGGCTCCTCTTTCGCGGTACATTACAATAATTAGTGTTAGCAGGGAGTTTACTACCACTGGACCAAATAGAATCCCAAAAATGATATGTCCACAGACGCCACTCCGACCCTAAAACACGGAGGGAAGGGGTTTTCTGTTAAAGAAAAACAACAACAAATTGGCCACTGTCTGCCAAATGCGTTTTGCATGGCTCTATATGAGAATCCCTAAAGCAATATGCCGTAGGACCCCATGACCCCACTCCGGCCAAAAAAAAACTATGGGAGGGTTTCATTAAAAGGGGAAAAAAATTAGAAATGCTTGTAACCCAAAAGAAAAATGATATCATACCTGGAGAGCTTGTCGAATTGGGTACAGAGAGCAAAGATCTGCAAACAGCTATGGGTTTAGCAAGAAGGCACCCTAAAACAATTTTCAAAATCAGCATGTGAAACACTTTGGCAACATAAATAATATGCCCTAGTCTTTCACGGATCAAAAGTTTTGCGCAATGCTCCATTTTTTGTTTTATTGCCGCTACAGATTGCCGTAGAAGAAATTGATGCGGACAAACTAATACGAATGTGGATCGCAGAAGGTCTGGTAATGACAAACAGACAAACCATTTGATGAGTATGGCCATCAAGATGCAGTTGGTTGCTTCATCACAGTTGCTCGATCTCGAACATCCAACAATCTGCAATTAGATGCCTCTAATATAATATCTATTAGATGGGTTTTGTATTGTCTACTAGCCCTTCTAGATCCACATTTGTACACTGTGAACGCATCAATTTCTTCATGCAACAAGAAAACCGCTCCTGAGCCCTGCAAAACCGGTCTCAAGGGCCGTCGATTCAGAGCTGTAAGACAAGATTTATGAGGAATGCGAGAAACATAATATAGATGAAGATACAGCTGTCCCAAGAAGGAATCCATAAATCACGCTTCATGCATTCAAACGGGATTGACACGTTTCTAAGACTTCACGTATCCGCGTGGAAAACAAATGCTACTTTGGAATCAACTTAGCTTCAGTTTTCCGCGTTGAAAGCAACAGCTATTTTTAAAAAGAGACATCGAAAAATAAATACTTTGCAGTTTAGCTGTAGTGATTTTATTGTTTTATACTTACCGATTTTTACGTTATGATTTAATTATTAATCATTTTTTACTGGTTCATAATTATTTTTATTTTGGATTTATCTAGGGCTAAGAATCCTCTGATCACATGTGACACTTTAAAACAAAAATAACCATCTCAGCTATAATAAATAAATGAATATGCTATAATGTAATTAGAAGTAAAAAAAATGTGTAAGTAAAATGTTTAAATCTTGTACTTTCAAAAATATTTGAACCATAGATTTAAATGAACTATTTAAGGATCTATGTTATAGATATCAACTTTATATATATATTTATATATAGTAAAAAAATTGTTAAAATAAAAATATTTTATGTTGTATATAAAAAATGTTCAATGTGGATTATTAATAAAATATTTTAATACGGAATTAATATTGACATATATTTAAAAATATATTAATAATAAAAACCATTTTAATCTACACTATAAAATGTGTAAAATATTTTAATGTCAATTATGTATATATTATATATCATTTGAAAAAAAATATGTATATACTATGAAAAAATTAAGTTTTGTGGTTAAAACTTATATTTGGTCCTATATATACTCTATACAGCGTCCAAAAATACAATTTAAACAATGAAAAATAACACATTGTATTTTACACTCTAAGGAAGTCTGTACATGAAGAAATTTGATCCCTATGGATCTATGTTGGTTTACATAGTTTTTATTGTTAGTACATTATGTGACACTTATGGCCACTATTCTCACCATTGCCCTGAACTTCCAAATTTTTGGAATACACTGACTAGTAGTCATTCGTCAAATTGAGGTTATCCCTAAGGGTTAGTATCAACTCCAACCATCAGTGATGAGCATTCTGTGTTTATTTGTTCTATTTCCAAATTGATTAGTTCCATGTCGTATGATACCCAATTGTTTTCATCCGATGTACGAATGGGTATTACATTAGTTCTTAGTGTTTCCATGACTTCGTCTTGGATGGTCCCCCCCTCCTCTCTCTTCAACTTCATCATTTGTAGGTGTGCCTTACATCGGTCAAACCTCCGGCACTTATAGTCTTTATTGTGGAACTAGTTCTACCATTCTGTTCCCATTAACTAAGTCAACGATTATACTTGATCCCCCGAGCTCTAGTGCCCCCATGTTCCACTCCGATGAATAGATTCTTCTATAAGCCCTCTGTACTTCTGAATACCCATGGGACAATATCATCATTCTAACTTTTGACCTAAGGATGTGCTTGTTCTTAAGAATCCCTTCGATTAGTACGCAATATAAACTAAGGATTTTCTCCCTTCTAGCAATGTCAAGTGGTTCGAGAATCTTATTCCTGCCCTAGATGCAACATGCCTTTGAAGAAGAAAGGAAATTTGGCTAATATTTATCCCACCATCAGCTGGATATTTATGTTACCCCCGGTGTCACTTCAAATTTATTATGGGATCTTCATATTCTCCTGAAGAGGTTGTCAATTATAAGGCTCTATTCCAATAATTCCATGACGTTTTGGCATTGTCTTATTCAGAAATGCCCAGACTATATCTTGTTTCCATGATTGAACACCATATTGATACATGGCCCGACACTCTTCTTTCTGTCTAACGAAAACAAATGCCTATTCATCCTGCCAAATCTCCAACCATTAAGTAAGGCAAATATTGACAAGTTTTGTCATTTTGTATTCATTTATCCTATCACATATACCACTTGGGTTCTAGCCTAGTCCTCATTGACAAGAAGCAAGCAAGGTACCACTCATACCTGTACTGACTTTCATTATCTCAATCGGGCCTGTCCTAAATACAATTACTCAACTCTGTTTCTCAATCAAATTATTGATGAATGTGTTGGCCATGAAGTTCTTTCCTTTATGGATGGCTTTTCAGGGTAGAATTGGGTTCAAATTCGACCACAAGACCTGTATCAGACCGACTTCACGACTCCTCATGGCTTAGGAATTAATCGGGGAACAACAAACTAGATGCTCCTCTATCTAAAGGTGTTACGAAGAACTGGTTGGGGAAGCGAGACCCAGAAAAAGAGGACAATCGGTACCCAGATCCCAATTATGTGCTAGGGCCAGATGCGATTATATACGTAATAAGACGGATGTATAAGATGGAGATGATATGGCTCTAGTATGGTTGGTCTTGTTGGCTGATCTTGCTAGATGGTATAGCTAGCTGGTTGAGGCGTATGGTAAATTCAGAAAACGAAGTGGGTGTTGCAAATGCTTCATTGACCGTTTCACCTAACAAACGACTGGGAGAGGAATTTGTGAGTGATAACTTGGCGTTGCGAATGAATGCTTCATCAACTGTTCCACTTAGCAAATCAAACTCGGAATTGAAGTCAGCAAAGGTGGTGTCTCCGAATGATAGAGAGAATGCCCATGTGGCCTATCAGGAGTGGGAATTTCACGAGTGAGAAGGTGGTGTTGCTTCTTGGAAAGTCAGTGTCTGACCTTCTATGCTCTTATATGCCCTGTCTAACTCTATATCCTAAGCTTTGGGGTCGTCCTAACTCATTGGTTTTGTACCTACCCAAAATCTTTTCTATTTTAGAGATAAGGGCTTTGGCGAAAATGACATGTTTCCCTACAAACCTGGTCGGTGAAAATGAAATTTGCCAAGGTTCTACCTTTCCTGAGGCGGGCGAGGAAAGTTATGGTTATCCAAAACGTGTCTTACTTACAAGGTAAGGTTATCCCTTCTTTCTTCCTGGCCTTTATTGAAGTGGTAAATTAATCAACAAAAGATAGCGTTGTGAGAATGCTTCATTGATCATTGAACTGAGAGCAATTGAAACTGGTAAATTTACAAGTGATAGGGTGGCGTTGCTTCTTGGAAGTGCCTGACCCTCCTACCTAAGGAGCAGAGTACCTTTTTGCAATTCTATAACATGTAAGATTAACTGAAACATAAGATTCGCTGCCATTGGATGGTAAGATTCGTCGATCCCTCTTAGGTAAGATGTAAGATTCATCGCTGAATAGTGTGGGTTGTTATAGCCCCCCCCCCCAACCAGTTTACCTCTTTCCATAACATTCTTTATTTTTTAAAGCGCCTATGGAAGGATTAGTTGGTGTGCCTGGCTTCAAAGTTACCCTAATCAACTTTCAGAGTTCCCCTAATCAAGCCCCTAATAGAGCATTGATCTATTCTTTCATACTTCATTCAAATCTTTTCAAAGTTTCCCTAAGCAACTTTTGGAGTTTCCCTAATCAAGCCCCTAATAGAGCATTATTGGCAGTCATTTTAGCAAGAGTTAACTAAGATCCTCACTCTATATAGTTTTGGGATCTGAACTCTGATAGGTCAAAAGTGATTTGACAGAGGACAAATGGGGAACGAACTCCGATAGTGAAAAGTGGAACGAACAAATCCGATGGCTGACCTTACTTACTAGTGGTGTTGGATGGAATCATCATTGGCCTCAAACACTAGAGAAACACGAGAATTCATCAAGTTGCCTAACAAAAAACAAGAGTTTTGGCCACCCGATAGGAAAAATACTTATGTCCAACCAATTATCGGGATGATATTATGGGTCAATTATTTTATTTCGCAATGATAATGGCTATGCAAAAATATGCTCTTACACTGGCCATAGCAATTATTATAGTTCGGGTGTGCACTCCAGGTTATCCCTAAGAAAACTAATAACGATCGTTTAATACATATGCATTTCTTTTCTTTCATTCAGTATAGCAACTCCCTCCAAGTTCACTTTCAAATATAATAGAAGGGGAGCCCAACTCATGGGATTGGTTGTTGGTGTTATGTGATGCAGAGATCTCTCTCATTACATTTCTCATACCAGTGGATGCCTAGAAAATGATTTGTTTAAGTCCTTGCGCTCGGTCCATAAAGTTAGTATTTTACCCTCTTTGCCCGCGATGCTATGTCGTTCCCCTCGGCCATAGATATTCGGCTTGCAACGGGGATAGATCAAGATTTTTGGTTTCGGCTATGCCACTGGGTCTTCATCTGGTGTATGGATGATATATCGGAGGTCGGAACAATGGGATGTGTGAATCATTGGAACAAGGTGGAACGGGCCGGATGAGCATAGACTCAGACGAAGCTAGAGATTGGATGTTCGAATTAGTTAGATGCCCATGTTTCCTTCATCATTGTTGTCATCTCTGCTTCCAATGCTAGGAGCCTGGTTACACATATGAATACGAAACCACTGCCCTATATATGGATAGGGCTTCATCACTGATGAAACTGAATAGGGTGGGGGGGAATTCTCGTTGGACATGTCGTTGGTGGTGTCGTAGTCCATGCTTACTCAGATGTTGAATCAATCAATCAAATCAATGGCTTGAACCGGCGTGGATGCTTCAGGTGCTGGTGGACCTGGTTAAGGATCAAATGCGAAGGCTCCTGTCTTTGCTTCTGTTTCTATCTGATCTATTGTTGGTTTTTGAGTTTTTTAATTGCTATAAATATTGAATATTTTTTCGGCAAGACCCGTGAGGAGTCAGAGTAGATCCAATTAGAGAGTATGCAACATTCCCTACAATCCTATATCTATTACCTCACTCATAAGGAGTTACATAAGAATTTGAAGTTGACCGAACAAGGAAACCCGTATAACCAGTTACATTTTATCAAATCAATCCAGAACTAGTTTACCCCGCAACAGAAGGTTTAGCACCATAGGCAAAGGTAGGAGACCATCATCCTGAGACCAAGAGCCAGTTTCAATACCAATTTGAGATCCTTCCATTTGGAGAGTCAATATCTTTGCTTGTTCGAAAGCCAATTAAAAATCCAGAGTGAGTATCAGTATCCATTGAAGTTGAACAACCAATATAAGATTATCCCTTCTCACGAACATTGGTCAAGGGGAATACATTCATCAGTCAATACACACACATAGGGAAGGGTAAAATCATGACAAGGAAAGGACAGTAGGATAGTCACAAAGTGGTAGAGAATACATTTAGGAAATAAATTCAAGAAGGGGTAGGTATAAGGGCAGGTAGAGATAAAGACGCAATAATGGACAATGACAGACAAATAAAGGATGTGTTCCAATAAGATGTAAAAGTTATAGTGGATGCTACGGAACCCATTGAATGGGGTATTTATTGGCTAGAGAAATTGCGATTATTTCACTCTATGGGTTGGACCAGAGACATTGAAATTTGGATTTACCAGATAGAGAAATGGACAATCAGTAGGTTCTAGGACCACCACATTATATTTCATTCCCCCAGGTGCTGCTGAAGTTGAACCCATCCCATTTACCAGGAGACCCTTAAGCAAAGGTATCCATATAAAGGTAGGCCAGGCATAGCTAGGTTCAAACCCATACAATTTGTTTTGTTTTTATGTATACTCTATTATACATACAGATGGGTTACATCATTATATTGGTCACGCTAGGAAA
The DNA here is from genome assembly GCA_000404065.3 of Pinus taeda. Lineage (NCBI taxonomy): Eukaryota > Viridiplantae > Streptophyta > Pinopsida > Pinales > Pinaceae > Pinus > Pinus taeda. The sequence continues at coordinate 55,167 of APFE030517531.1, read as the reverse complement.
CGCACTCAAAAGCCATTCTGTCAATAAAGAAAAGAATAAACCATGTTTATACAGGCCCATAGGCCATGTTCATAGGTACACACTTCTAGTGAAGTGTTAAACTCATCTAATGGGGATTACAGCCTAGGTTTTAGTCTTGTCTCATCGTGCCTATTTTGACAGTTTTGATAGGTTCTTGCTTCGGCCTCAAAATTTGCCTTTGGTCTCATTTCCAAACTAGCAAGCTAAGACAAACAATATGTAGCACTTGACTATGCAATATAGATATAATGTTAAATAAATATAAAATTTAAACTTATAAAACAAATTATATATAGGGAGAAAATATTTGTGGCTATTTTAATTAAATTATTGGAAAATAAAATAAAAGAAGAAAATATTTATGGCTATTTTAATTAAAATATTGGAAAACAAAAAGAAAAGAAGATAGACCGATTGTAAAATGTCATAAGATAAATAATTTGTCGCCCCTATCATAATAAGATCGTGACTAAAAAAAAACATTTCTTATAATGTCTAAGGTATACCTAGACTTAAATCATCCCAACTATCATGAAAACTAATAAATATTTAGAAAGTTTCTCTTCAATCTTAAAACAACCCAACTAATTCAAGACGTTTTTTTAAATTTAGACCACATGAATAAAATTAATTGTACTTCTAAGACATAATATTGTTAGCATATTCCAACACATAGGAAATAGTTAAGTATAACTTGGTCTAGTGTATAGTTAGGTAAAGTGTGTTTCTCTAGTATGTACTTTTTGTAACTTACAATCCGACGGTCACGATATGTTCTAGACATTAAGTGATCTGACAATTCATTCTCTCCTCGGTATTACCGACACTTGATTCGTGGCTTAACACCCGATTGGTCCATGATCTCTATTTAAAGAGGATGAAGGGTCATTTGTAAGGTGATCATTCATGAGAGAAGCTTATGTAAATTTTCTTTCTTTTACATTAATAAATTGCCTGAAGTGGTCGCATTGGCTCATGTCATGGACTATTTCCCTTTTTTAGGGTTTTAACCACATCAAGAATACTGGTGTAGTGATATGTGATCTGTTTGTGAGATACGTCTTTTGGTGTTCTATCTGAGGAATTTACCCTGTAAATTCCTGCATGGTATCAAAGCTATTTGAGGGTCGCACCCGTCGGTGATCTAAATAACGAAGTTGTTACAACTGCATCCGACTGTCGTTTCCTAGATATATTGTTTCTGATTGCTTTCAGGCCGAGATGACGGCTCTATTGTGTTAGGAGCATCTGTTCTAGTGAGGAACCCCTTTCGTTTCACATGAAAAGGTTTTCAGTAGCCGTAACTACATCGTTTTTAAGATCTATAGGTATACAATCTTTGAGTGCAGTTTTAGTTATTCATCTCTCTGTTGATTTTGGTTTACTTATCTCTTTGTTTTTTATTACTGGATCCATACCTTTCATTTCTGCATATGCTTTTTGCCTCGCGACTCTGTGCGATTTGAGAAAATCAGAAATAGAAAGGAAGGATTTTTCTCATGCGTATGCTCTTTTCCATTGCACCTTATTGTGATCTCGAAAAATAAGAAACATTGAGGAAAATATTTAGTTTCTGGCGAAATCTAAGTTCAAGTCGTAAGGTTTGGTTTTTTTTTGCATGTTCATTTTTTGTTGTGGTTTTTTGTTTTGTAGGCAAAAAGGACTTTCTCAAGTAAGCACGCACTCCAAAGCTTCAGTGAATAAATAAAAAACCCTTCATCTTTTCCAAAATTTACTAACCTTTTAAACTAACTCACTTGGTCCAAAGTTACTTTATGAGAATAGATGTCTTGGATTCAAGTATTTCTTTTTGTTGAGATACTTTTTCAAAAAGCACATGTAACTTATGTTTTAAAGTTACTCTATGTAAAAGTGTTCTCACCCATTATAAAAGTGAGTCATTTATAATTCTAAAGTCTCTTTATCTTTTATTTAAGATACAATTTAGTGGATAACTCATAAAGTACAATTGTAAAAGTGACTTTCATTTTTTTTATAAAAGTGGGTCACATAATTTTTATTTTTAAAAGTGAGCTAATTAGATTAAGTTTGCAAGGGGGCTGGGAGGAAGGCAGGGTTTAAATATAACATTATCATTCACTTTTGCACATTCACGTACTTCGTTGGCATCTTCAACAACTTTTCTTCAAAAAGTCATAACCTCTTCATTCGACAACCGTTTTTAGAGCCGATTTTTTTAATCGACCTAATTTTCCAAGATTTTTCCATTCGAATACTTAGTTTCAGCTTCTACAACTTCATTTTCTGTTAGAATGGAAAATCAATGCCAAGTTATTCTTGACAGCACCAACTACTTCCAATGGTTGTCCTACATTGAGGATTTACTTAGAAGTATAGGTATTTATAGAATAGCCTCAGGCCAAGAGGTTAAACCTAAAAATGAAGATAAGCAAGCCAAATGGGAAAATAGGCAAGATCAAGCACGTGGGTTGATAGGGATGTCTATTTCTCCAGACCTTAGATTCCATATCGTAGAACTTGATACCCCCGATGAAGCAATGAAAAAACTCAATAAAGTTTTTGGAACTAAGAATGAAATTAGAGCCCATCAACTCGAAAATGAGTTGCTTACGTTGGACCCCGATAATTTTTCTTCTATTAAAGCTTTTTGTCCAAGTTCTAGACCCTTAGACTTGTCTTGGAAGGTGTTAAAGTTAAGAAAGAAGATGGTAGCCTTATCTATTCCATTCTTACTAAGTTGAGACCAACCTACTTTGTGTTTGTTTCCACCTTCCATTCTACAAGAGAAACCTTTATTTCTAAAGGACAAGATTACAAGTCCCCCTCTTTTGATGTCTTTTGTGATTCTTTAATAAGAGAACAAGAAAAACTCTTACATCTTGGTCTTCTTAATATTGGAAACTCTTCTACGAAAGCCTGAGCAACCCATCAACAACCAAATTCAAAGAATCCTAAGAAGCAGCATCCTAAAAAGAACGGGCCTAAACCAAATAAGGGTCATAAGCAATTTCAACCTCAAAATGAAAAATCAATTCAACAAAATGATAAGGCAAATAAAAACAAAGGGAAAAAGACTGATAGACATTGCAACTTTTGTAATCGTGATGACCACTTATAATCCAAATTCTTTAAAAAGATGGAATCCTTGGAAGCAGCAATGAAGAATCATAACATCCATTTGGAGCACTCTTCAACTTCAACTTCATCTTCAGGAATAACACTTTCTGCATGTGGTTGTCAAGTATCTCGGTCTAGTTATGCACTAAATGTATCTTCTTCTTCTCATTCTCATGAGTGATTAATTGATTCTGGAGCTTCTTATCACATGGCCAAAAACAAAGCCATGTTTTCTTCTTTAAATGATTATAACACCAAAAATATATATGTTGGTGATGATAGATCTCTTAGTGTTGTAGGGACTGGAACTATTCATCTAGACAATGGTCAATTTAATGATGTATTATGTGTTCCTACCTTATCCTACAACCATCTATTTGTATATCAAATAACTCATTCAAGTGAAGGTAAAACCATTGAATTTTCACCTCATGATGTTGTAATTAAGGACTTAAAAGATCCTAGAAAGATTTTAGCTACTGGCATTGTTGATGATTCTACAAGGTTGTATAAGTTTAACAACTTTGGGTCATCAACTCTTCCCTCGGTATTTTGTTGCTCGTAATGATGAAATGAGCAAACTTTGGCATGAGCGATTTGGTCACTTAAACTATTGCTCCCTTCAAAATCTATGTAAGGAAAATATGATGACATGTCTTCCTATGGTATCTTGCAGAGATAGTGTTTGTTTCGAATGTGTACTTAGAAAACATCATCAAGATAGTTTTGAAAAACACGCCTCTTGGCATGCCTCGACCCCTTTACAGCGTGTGCACAATGATTTATGTGGCCCACTTCTAGTTGTTTCATTCTCTGGCTACAAGTATTTCTTAACTTTCATTGATGATTTCTCCAAACACACTTGGGTATACTTCTTAAAACTCAAGAGTGAAGTATTTAACATGTTCTTGGCCTTTAAGGTCTTTGTTGAGAAACAATATGGACATCGAATTCTTAAGCTAAGATTTGATAATGGTGGAGAATATGTTAACAATAAATTCATCAACTTTTGCACTAAGCATGGAATTCAATTACAACATATTATTTCATATACTCCACAACAAAATGGTGTAGCTGAAAGGAAGAATCACATCTTAAAGAAAATGGCTAATTGTATGCCTCAATCTAAAGGGCTTAGTATTAATTTTTGGGCAGGAGCAATTAAATGTGAAAATTACATAGTAAATCGCACTCCTACTAAGGTTTTAAAGAATATCACTCCAAAATAAGCATGGAGCTCAATTAAACCAGATGTAAGTCACTTTCATGTTTTTGGAAGTGAAGCATGAGCCCATATTCCCAATGAGAAACATAAAGCCTTAGAACCTAAGAGTGAAAATTGTATTTTTGTTGGATATTATGAATATGTCAAAGGATATAGACTTCTTCTACCTAAATCCAAAAATGTTATCATTAGAAGAGATGTAAAGTTTGCTAAAAATATATCAGCCTATGAGCCTAGTTCGGCGGATGTGCCACCTCTCTCTATCCCTTCTACTTCTGAAAATATTTCTTCTTCAGATGATGATAGTGAGGATGACAATCCTCCCCCACCTTCTCGGGATCCTCCTTCAGCTCGTTAGCTTCCAAATGGCTTTGTGCTACTTTGGATGCAGCAAGTGATCCTACAGATCAGCGACGTACACGTTCTCAGTTTGATAGAGCCTCTTCTTTACTGGCTCAAGCTCCAGTGAATTATGATCCTGACACCTTTGCATAAGCTTCAGGCCATCCAGATTGGGACGTAGCTATGAATGAAGAATATCGTTCATTATTGGCAAATGATACATGGGATCTTGTTCCTCTTCCAAAGGGACAAAAGCTAGTTAGATGCAAATGGGTTTACAGAACCAAGTTTGGACCAGATGGAAAAGTTGATAACCATAAAGCTCGTCTTGTTGCTAAGTGTTTTTCACAAGTTGAAGGCACTGACTATACTGAAACCTTCTCCCCTGTTGCCAAAATGAACTCTATCCACCTTGTTCTTTCCCTTGCTGCCTCTTTCAAATGGGAAGTCCATCAGATGGATGTTAAATCTGCCTTCTTGTATGGAGACTTGCATGAAGAAATCTATATGGAATAACCTCCTAGCTTTATATAATTAGACTCCAACCTTGTATGTTGGCTTAAGAAATCCCTTTATAGTCTCAAGCAAGCCCCTCGGGCTTGGTATGCCAAAATGGATAGCTTTCTTTTAGATATTGACTTTTCTAGGTGTCATTCTGACAATACCGTAAACCAAGAAAGTGGGTAAGTCTCTTATCATTCTTGTTCTTTATGTTGATGATCTTATCCTTACTGGTAGTGATCCCAACCTTATAAACCATGTGAAGTCTAGCCTTAAAAAGCAGTTTGAAATGACAAATTTAGGACACTTGCATTATTTCTTGGTCTTCAAGTCTTGCAATCCAATGAAGGTATTTCCCTTTCCCAGTCTAAGTATGCCTATGATGTTCTATGCCACTTTCACATGGAAGACTGTAAGCCAACCCCTTCTCCCTTTTAGTCTGGAGCCAAACTTTCAGTCACGTGTACTTCCCCTAAAGTTAATGCTACCTTATACCGTCATCTTGTACGAAAAATTTTGTATCTGACCCATACCCGTCCTGACCTTTCCTTTGTTGTTGGCCTTATTGCTCAGTTTATGCAAAACCCACATCAAAGTCATTGGAAAGTAGCTAAAATAATACTTCCTTATGTTTGAGGTATAGTTCAGTTTGGGATTCATTATAGTGCAGAAGCATCTCCTTTATTGGTTGGTTTCACTGATTCCGATTGGGCTGGTGACCCTGATGATTGGAAGTCTACTGCAGGTTATGTCTTCACTCTTGGTTTTGGAGCTATTACATGGGCTTGCAAGAAACAAAGTGCCATTTCTCTTTCTTCAGCAGAAGCAGAGTATTGTGGCATAGTAATAGCTAGTAAGGAAGTCCTATGGCTTTGTCAGATCCTGTCAGAGTTTGAATTTCAACAACAACATCCGACTACACTTTGGTGTGATAATCAAAGTGCCATTCAACTATGCAAAGATCCAATCCACCACCAGTGCAACAAACACATTGAACTACACATGCACTTCATCAGAGAGCTCATTCATGACCATGTTCTTGAAGTGCAATATTGTTCAACCGATGATCAAGTTGCAAACATCTTTGCAAAGGCTCTCATAGAGGCGAAGTTTACTAAACTTCAATTTATGGTTGGAGTTTAAGAAGTTGTCACTAAGGAGGGGCAGGCTCTCATGCCTCATTCCTTCTCGTATTGTATCATATTTGTACATCCTTCAATCCTATCCCAAGTTGTTCTTAAGGGGGGATGTTAGGATATTTCGACACATAGGAAATAGTTAAGTACAACTTGGTCAAGTGTATAGTTAGGTAAAATGTGTTTCTTTAGTATCTACTTTTTGTAACTTACAATCCGACGGTCACAATATGTTCTAGACATGAAGTGATCTGATAGTTCATTCTCTCTTCAGTATTACCCATGGATTAACACCCGATTGGTCTATGATTTCTATTTAAAGAGCATGGAGGGTCATTTGTAATGTGACCGTTCATGAGAGAAGCTTATGTAAATTTTCTTTCTTTTAAATTAATAAATTTCCTGAAGTGGTCGAGTTGGCTCATGTCGTGGACTGTTTCCCTCTTTGAGGGTTTTAACCACATCAAGAATACTAGTGTACTAATCTGTGATTGTTTGTGAGCGGTGTCCTTAGGTGTTCTATTTGAGGAACTTACCTTGTAAATTCCTACAAATATGTGTTTTGAGGACATATAGGGAAAATACAAAAATAATTTGAACTTAGAATTAAACTTGAGTTTGTTTATAATGATAAAAACAACGATTTTTATAATCCGTTGAGACTTTGATTTATCAAACCTTAAAACAAATGATTAGGAATGAGTTAGTTAGTTTTAAAATTTTTCTAAATAAACATATTTTTGGTTTTAGGAAAAGGAAATTTATTTTTGAGATTTTTGTTACTTTTACTTTTTTATATGAATATGAAGTTTCTGGTTACATAATCTCTTTAAAATATGACAAAAAATAGAACAAATTTATAAGTGTTTTATAATTTATAACATTAAAATTAAAAGTAATATACTCTATCTATTTTTTCTATATAAGTAGAAGCTAACAAGATAAGAGGCTTTCCAAGATTGCTTCAAATTCCAATGAAAGTCACTTACAGCATAGAGAGAATGAAATGAAGATGATAATTATTTGCTAAACTATTGGAGAACAAAAAAGGATGTCACTTTGCAAAATGTGAATGCATAAAAATTATTATCTTCACCAAATTTTAAGGAGGAAAAAATAATGTAATAAAGAAATGTTAATTTTAGGTATGTTCTATGCTTATAGCAATTTATTCAATTTTCACAGTTAGCTCAATATCTTTTCCAGATTAGTAATCACATCGGCATTAAAGTAAACTACAGATAGAACATAAACATAAATTGCAGAAGACAAGCCAAGACAAGAGGACATAAGATGTGGCGCTAGCCAGGGACAAATCCCAATGTGGGGAAACTTTTGATCAATTCTTCTTATATGTTCTTCAATAGTTCAGCAGAGAGAGAGAGAGATAGTACGTTTACAACAGAAGTCAACACTTTGACTTGTCTAGATAAGAGCATAGATCATCTCTAAGAAGATGATACATGAGATCAGTTGAAGACATGCTACTTCAACTGATTCTCCAAGGTGACTCCTCACCTATCGTTGTGTTGCATTTCATCATCATGTTGCACCCATCATCACTATGCTGCATCTCATCATGCTTCATTAATCATGACTGTAACCATAATTGTACTACATTATGTGCCATTGCTACACCATGTTGCCGTACTAACCTATGCTTTGGCCGCATCTTGCTTGCTTGTTGTCCCTAGCTTGCTTGTTGTCCCTAGTATGCTTGTTGTCCTTAGCATGCTTGTTGTTGCATGCTAGATGTCCCTTGCATGCTAGCTGTAACATTGTATGCTTGGTGTATTTGCTGCTAAGTACCATACAACTATCCCAATATTAGTTAGTTGTCCCTTGCATGCTGCTCTCCTTTAAAGACAGATGCTTCGACAGTTCCCGACAGCTCCGACAATTCTGGTAGTTCCCGGCAGTTCCGACTGTTCTGGCTATTCTCGGCAGTTCCGGCTGTTTTGGCTATTCCCAGTAGTTCCGACAGTTCCCGTCACTTCCGGCAGTTCTGGCAATTTCAGCAGTTCCCACAGTTCCGGCATTTCCTGCAGTTCCGACAATTCCTTGCAGTTCCCGACAATTCCCAGAGTTTCGGCAGTTCCCAACAATTCCTGGAGTTCTGGCAGTTCCCGACAGTTCCAGCAATTCCCGGCAGTTCCAGTTGTTCCAACAGTTCTGGCTGTTCCGACAGTTCCGTTTGTTCCAACAGTTCCGACAGCTCCCGTCTTTTTGGCTGTTCCCGGCTGTTCCGACAGTTCTCGGCAGTTTCAACTATCCCGGATGTTCTGGATGTTCCCGACAGTTCCGATAATTCCCAGGAGTTCCAGACAGTTCCGGCAGTTCCCAACAGTTCGACTATTCCCGGTAGTTCTGGCAATTTTGTCTATTCCTAGCAGTTTCCAGCTATTCCAGCAGTTCCGGCTATTCCCAACAGTTTCGGCTATTCCCGGTAGTTCTAGCAGTTCTGGCAATTCCAGATTTTCCAGCTATTCCCAGCAGTTCCAGCTTTTCCTGGCAGTTTTGGTAATTCCCCGACAGTTCCGGCTATTCCCAGTAGTTCCAAGCAGTTCCGTCAATTTCGGCTATTCCTGGCAGTTTCGGGAGTTCCGGCTTTTCTCGACAATTCCGACAGTTCCTGGCAGTTCTAGTAGTTTTGGCTTTTCCCAGCAGTTCCGGTAGTTTCGGCTTTTCCCGGCAGTTCCGATAGTTCCTGACAGTTATGGCAATTCCGAGCAGTTCCAACAATTCCGTTAATTCCCGGTAGTTCCAATAGTTCCAGCTTTTTTGGCAGTTCCAGCTTCTGCCCTTTAGATTAGGACATCATTATCCCTTAAGATATCTCCTCCTACTAAAACCCAAAGACAAGTAGAGAGGAAGAGACCCCAAGTGTGTTGAAAATGACTTGAAGGCCACCTCTATTTATACTAAAACGTTGAGCACAAGTGGGGTCTATTTGGTTGTTGGCCGACCTTGACGAATTGTCCCATAACACAAATAAATTCATATCTCCATGACTACTTATCGAAATTGGATGATTTTTAGATCAATCTTACATTTCTTGATGAGAGGGATCCAAGAAAAATATCAGCTTCCATTAATAAAATGACCCACATGGAGTTTGGCCCTAGTTTCCAATTTTAACACTCCCTCTCAACTAAAGAGAACTCCATCTGCTGATCCATATGTCCGAATGTACTATCTCTGCCATCAGTGCCCTACATTTCTCTGCTTTGCTGAGCTCTGCTTTGCTCTACTCTGCTCTGTTGAACCATGAAGAAGAAGAATTGATCGAGAATGTCTCATACCATTCTCTACTGACCAAAGTCAATTTCATCTGAAGAGAGTGTGTCACATCACTCTTACTGACCTGAAGTTAGTTTTATTGATCCTAGATCAATATCACAAGAGAGTGTCTCAAACCACTCATACTGATCACAGATCAGTTTCATTGATCCTAGATCAATGGAGGTCATCCTAGCATAGGGAGTACATTAGATACAATGATGCGTCCATCGATAGTACTACTATGGTCCCTAACCCTTTCCCTGCTTATTGATTAGATGAGAGGTACTTCCCATGAGTCCCAGACTGCATGGGTAGGATGCCTCGATAGGAGAACTAATCATCTTGTCCATAGGAGAATGAATCGTCCTGCCCCACAGTCGCCATGATAGAACTAATCATCTCAGCCCACAGGATAACTAATAATCATGTTTCACAGTTGCCACGAGAGAACTAATCATCCTGGCCCACAGGAGAACTAATCATCCTAGCCCACAGGAGAACTAATCATCCCGTTCCACAATTGCCACGAGAGAACTAATCATCCCAGTCCATAGGAAAACTAATCATCATGTTCCATAGTTTCTACGAGAGAAATAATCATCCTGGCCCACAGGAGAACTAATCATCTTGTTCCATAGTTTCCACACGGTATCACAGGGGAAGGTTGAACCTGTCATTTTGTACATAGTGCACCACCAGGGGAGGGTGAGTCGCCTTATGGTAGTATGTTGCTCTAGTAAGTACCCCAAGCCCCCCATAGCTCCTAGAGCTCAATGCATGCAACATGCAGGACCCTTATAAGAAGGTCTCTCAACAACTCCAAGTCGTTCGGGAAAGTGACAGATTTGACCTTTCCCCAGGGCTTTGACAAAATGTTTGTGACCTGTACATCAGTCTCAATGCAATGGAGCCTCCTCGCTCATCGACTTACCATATCTTAGATAAGGTAGTATCTGATGTCTATTTGCTGGAGCAATCATCGAATATGGGATTCCTCAATAACTGAATCCCCCCTCTGGTTGTCACAGAGAATCACAGTGGTATTCATCATGTATAAAAACAGCTCACTTAAGAGCTTCTGCAACCATGCAGCTTCACACGAGATCATACTCGTAGCTATGTATTTGGTCTCAACGGTGCTTATAGCAACTGACTTCTGCTACCTGCTTATCCATGATATCGAAGCAAAATCCAAAGAGAACCAACACTGAGAAGTGCTCTAGTGATCCTCTACACTGCATGCCCAGTCAACATTTGAATAATCATGCAGCTTCATATTTCCAACAATGTATCTCAATCCATGAGAGATTGTGCCTCGAAGATATCTTAGAAGATTCTTGGCACCAATCTAGTGAGGCTCAACCAAATATGAGCTCACCATGCTAAGTGCAAAACATATGTTTGGACAGAAGTTCACCAAGAACATCAACGCGAATGAGTTTATGAAACTTAGAGGCATTTCTCAAATCTGGTCCGACATCACTACCATATAACTTTTGAAAGTTAAGATCCTCGAGGTAGTCACGGACTTGTGGTTTACCATTCCACATCCGGAATCCAACTCCCTCTTACTTCTGCAAGTGAGAGGGTCGACACCTATTTGAAATAGGCCGTCCTCAGAAAGTGTTGGTATGAGAGGTCTATCATCCACAACCTTCAAACAATGGTTTGGATCGGCTTCACTCTTAGTGAATCTCAGCTTCATTTGATAGTTATCAATTCTCTCATACTACGCTCGGGGAATTTTGCTTCAAGCCATAGAGGGTTTTCTTCCACCTGCATACGTGAGATTCCTGATCATGAATCTCAAACCCCTCGAGTTGTTCCAAACCTGTGGACCTACTACATGAGGGGAATGGCCCCCTTGTAAGATTTTCCTTTGGTACATCTCAGACATGTACTTTCATTCTCTTTTTGAATTCAGAAATCCCTGTCACCATCTGACTCACAGACCTTCGGTGCTATGTGTCAATGGACATGGTCCCCAATGGACTTCCTGCAACTTGATACAACCCTGAACTCAAAAACATCTTTGAAAATTCTATTTTCAAACACGTATCTTTCCATCGATGAGTGCCACCCTGTAACCTTTGACTTCCATTGCAGAAATGGACACCAGGTTCTTCTTGCGACCAGGTACATAAAAGAGATTCTGTAAATGAATCAAGTTACCCTCATTCAATTAAGGGGTAACATTCTCTACACTCTTTCCAGGATAGGTGGCATCGGCTCCAAGTATAATCCCACGATTCTCTCCATCTCTACCAAATTAGAGAGTGCACCCTACTATCCGATTACGTGCTTTGAAGCACTACATTCAATAAGCCAAATTCCCAAATAATCAGAAGGAGAGGGCAAATATAAGATAACGCTTCTTTATCTTATCAAAAACAATATTTGATTCTTCAAACCTGGGGTTCCTTGCTTTCTTTGAAGAGTCGGCCATTTCCTTGATAACCTGCATTACTTGTCATTCCTTTGATCATTGAAGATGTCCCTTGAATGATTGTTATCTTCATCAAGGGATGTGTCTTTTCCATTCAGACACTTCTTCGCATAATGACCGAACTTATTGCAACCAAGGCATCTACCTTTACTTCCACCCTTAGATCCAAACTTCCCAATGAAGTGATCTTTAGGTAGGCCATCAGAAACTTCCGCTGCGCCATTCTAACAATATTCTTTGCTTCGACTTCACCCTCGGTGAATTTCAAGAGGGATGAGGAATCCACTGATCCTTTTATCCTTTCCTGACTATCTTCAGTGATTGCTCTTTCACTCTTGTCCTGGCATTGTCTTCACCTCAGCTTTGATACCATGTTAATTTTAGGTATTTTCTATGCTTAGAGCAATTTATTTCAATTTTCACAATTAGCTCAATTTATTTTCTAGATTAGGAATCACATCAACATTAAAGTAAACTGCAGATAGAACATAAACATAAATCGCAAAAGACAAGCCAAGACAAGAAGACACAAGATGTGGCGCTAGCCAGGGACAAACCCCAATGTGGGGAAACCTTTGATCAATTCTTCTTATATGTTCTTCAATAGTTCAACAGAGAGAGATAGAGAGATAGTACGTTTAGAACAGAAGTCAACACTTTGACTTATCTAGATAAGAGCATAGATCATCTCTAAGAAGATGATACATGAGATCAGTTGAAGACATACTACTTCAACTGATTCTCCAAGGTGACTCCTTCACCTATCATTGTGTTGCATTTCGTCATCATGCTGCACCCATCATCATTATGCTGCATCTCATCACGCTTCATTAATCATGACTACACCCATCACTATACTCTGCCATTGCCACACCATGTTGTCGTACTAACCTATGCTTTGGCCGCATCTTGCTTGCTTGTTGTCCCTAGATTGCTTGTTGTCCCTAGCATGCTTGTTGTCCTTAGAATGCTTGATGTTGCATGCTAGCTGTAACATTGTATGCTTGGTGTATTTGTTGCTGAGTACCATATAATTGTCTCAATGTTAGTTAGTTGTCCCTTGCATGCTGCTCTCCTTTGGAGACAAATGCTCTGACAGTTCCCAACAGTTTCGGCAGTTCCGGTTGTTCCTCGTAGTTCTGGCTGTTCCGGTTGTTCTTGACAGTTCTGGTAGTTCCCGTCAGTTCCGACAATTCTGACAGTTCCGACAGTTCTGGTAGTTCCTGACAGTTCCCGACAATTCTGGCAGTTCCAGCAGTTCTCGGCAATTCGGGTAGTTCCCGACAATTCTGGTTATTCCAGCAGTTCTGACTGTTCCAACAGTTCCGATAGTTCCCAGCAGTTCCAACAGTTCCAACAGTTCCCGGTTGTTCCGACTATTTCGGCTATTCCAGATGTTCCCGATAGTTCTAGCAGTTCCCAGCAGTTCTCGACAGTTCCGATAGTTCCCGGCAGTTCCAGCTATTCCCAGTAGTTCCAGCAGTTCCGACTATTCCGACAGTTCGACAATTTCTGGCTATTCCAATAGTTTCAGATATTCCTGGAAGTTCCAGCTATTCCCGGCAGTTCTAGCAATTCTGGATTTTCCGGCTATTCTTGACAGTTCCGACAATTCTGGCTTTTCCCGGCAGTTCCGGTAGTTCCCTGACAATTCCAGCAATTCCCGGCAGTTTCGTCAATTCTGGCTATTCCCAACAGTTCTGATAGTTCTGGCAGTTCTGGCTTTTGCCCTCTAGATTATGGCAACGTTATCCCTTAGGATCTCTCCTCCTACTAAAACCCAAAGACAAGTAGAAAGGAAGAGACCCCAAGTGTGTTGAAAATGACTTGAAGGCCACCTCTATATATACTAAAACGTTGAGCACAAGTGGGGTCTATTTGTTTGCTGGCCGACCTTGATGAATTGTCCCATAACACAAATAAATTCATATCTCCATGACTACTTATCAAAATCGAATGATCTTTAAATCAATCATACACCTCTCGATGAGAGGGATCCAAGAAAAATATCAGCTTCCATTAATAAGATGACCCACATGGAGTTTGACCCTAGTTGCCAATTTTAACAAGAAATAAAGAATAAGATCAAATTAAGGTATTATAAAGGAGTCATTAACCCCTATCTATAAAACCAAAAGTATCTTCCAAAATAAAAATGAACTCTCACAAATCCTAAAATGTCATGAGACAAACAAATTTGTCACTTTTATGAAATTAGTGAAAGATGACAAATTACTTTCTTAGAGTGTTCCATATATACCCATATTAGATATTAATTTCAAAATATATAACGCAATCACTCTTTATAACTTATTAAATTACCAAAAGTATAAATATTTTAAAAAATGCTCTTAAAGTTTGATCATAAAAACAAAATATTAAAACAAATCAACAAATTTCTTTTCATATTTCTTAAACTAGCAATTGCACCAAATGTTGCAAAGGAAATGCCGTAAAGCATAAATTGGAGAAGAATCGTGGCATATAAAAATCCATTATGCAGGTGCATAATTTGTCATTAATTCGTCCTCTTGGATCTGAAATCACTGCATATTTTGAGAGCTCTGGAGGTGATATCAACCTCTTTCCCATTTGCAAACTACTATACCACTAGATTTGCCTCCCTTCATCAGATGGTTGGATGATTGATAGGGCATAACACTCAAATGCTTAAGATGGAAACTTGCAAACCTAAAATGCACAAGAATATTGATTCCCAAAACATTTATATCTTATGCTTATGAGAAAATTTCTTTTATAAGATTTTACTTAAGATGAGATCTGATTAATTTTGACAAAGTCAACTTTAACTAAGAAACAATATAAATTGAAAATGTTCAAGATTAACCATGCCTTTATTATCCTACAACTAACTATTAATACTAGTTATAAATGATTGCAAGATGTGACACATCATTTCTTCATTATTTTAGCAAAAATGACCCCACCTTCTCAACAAGGGGCCAAAAGCTATGATCAAAAGGGGTCGGAAGCTATGATCAAATTAACCTGAGACAACTGTTTTTCCTAAGAAGGAAGTTGGCTTTAGTGCCCAACAAGATACGTTGTAGTCCAATGCTATAGGTCTAGTAGTGTGTCTTCCTCCAACAACTATTGAAAATCCAAAATTTTATAAGGTGGGTGGGAAATGTGAACTTCCTCTTCCAGAATAGGAGGTTCATAGGGCTTGAAATGATTAACATTAACCACAGGATTATTATATGAAAATAAACTTCAAAATAATTATTCTTGATTTAGTAAAAATATAATAAATAAAAAGTCATTATTTGCCAGTAAAATT